>JAJONR010000842.1:0-57767 GCA_029582245.1 Solanum etuberosum
AAAAAGACCTATTTGAAAAAGTAGAGGCAAAGCCGGAATTACTTTTTCAAAGTGGCATTTCACTATTCCAAATTGGCATCCAATGAGAAGCTAAAAGACAAAACACCTTTATCAAAAGGGATTCCCATTATCTTCCTTTATGAAAAGAAGAACGCATTATTTCTACTTTATAAAAGTAGATTCTTTTTACTTTGTCGGCAATATCTAAGCCCTCCACTTGTATGCTTATGATAAAAAGCATCCCCCAATTCCCTCTATAAATAGGGACTTAGTTTATTCATTAGGAACATCAGAAAATTATTCTCTGAAAATCTCTCTCTCTCTCCCTCTCTTGTATATTGAAGTTGGATATGCAATAAAATTGTAAGATCTTCTATTTCTTATACTTTATTTTTGTATAATTTCGCATTACTTAAGATCCTTTAAATGGTATCAGAGCAGAGCACAATGTTTAGAATGGTTCTAAGATGTCTCAAAACCACGTCTAGTAGAGTCTTGTTCATAAGTGTGAAGCGTGCCACATTTATGAATGAGAGGCTATTAGAGGCTTAGGAAACTTCACTTTTTCATTTCTCTAAGTCGTGCGATAGAGTTTAACTCTATAAGGTCTGTCTCCTAATCCTTACCCGATGGTTTACAGGATATGACTACTAGAAGGGATTTTGCAAGAAGGACCGAAGGAGAAGAGATTAACCAAGGAGCTCCTCCTCAAGCTCCTCAAGCTCCGATTGACCTTTTGGCTGACCAAGTGACAAATGTGGAGTTTAGGACCGCTTTTCAAGTGTTGGCTCAAGTTGTGACGGCCCAAGCCAATAGGGAGGTTGTGAACCTCGTGAACCCAAATGTGGGTACGACGACATCAAGAGTAAGGGACTTCACAAGGATGAATCCTCTGGAATTTTATGGTTCTAAGGTTGAGGAAGATCCTCAAGAGTTTATTGATGAGGTCTATAAGGTGTTGTCTATCATGGGAGTAAATTCGGTAGAGAAGGTGGAATTGGCCGCTTATCAACTTAAGGGTGTTGCTCAAATTTGATTCAACCAATGTAAGGAGGCCAGATCGATAGATGCAGGTCCATTGGAATGGGAAAGGTGTAAGTCTGCTTTTCTTGATAGGTTATTTCCCCTTAAGACGAGGGAGGCTAAAGTTCTTGAGTTCATTAATCTTCTACAAGGAAATATGAGCGTGAAAGAATATTCTTTGAAGTTCACTCAATTGTCAAAGTATGCTCCATCTATTATTGCCGACTCTAGGGCAAGGATGAGCAAGTTCGTTTTAGGTGTGTCCGAATCGGTTATAACAGAGTTTCGTACGACTATGCTTGTCCATGAGATGGATATTTCTCATTTAATGGTCCATACCCAACAAATTGAAGAGGAAAAGCTCAAAGAGAGGTCTAGAGAATCAAAGAGGGTAAGAACGGATGATGGTAACTATTCACACTTTAGGTCCGGTGGATGGGGTCGTTCAAGATTTAGACAAAGGTTTTTCGGGAATGGTTCTTCTAAGGCTCCTCCAAGGTCCAACAATGAAAGGGTGTCTAACCCAAAGCCTCAAGGAGGTGGTAATGGGCCTTCTTTGCCTAATTGTAAGTGTGGGAGAAAGCATGGGGGCAAATGTCTAGCGGGTTTAAATGCTTGCTTTGGTTGTGGTAAGACGGATCACAAGATAAGATATTTTCCTTCAGTTGCTAAGAATGAGGGAGATAATCGTGGTAGGGCTCAACCCTACCCTTCATCCGTTCCAAGTGGTTCGGGTGCTAGTGCTCCTAAGCAAAATAGCTATTCAGACTCGAGGTAAATAAGAGGATTATCTCGATGTTGTTACCGGTATGTTGAAAGTTTTCCCACTAGATGTGTATGCTTTACTTGATCCCGGTGCTACTTTCTCTTTTGTGACGCCATATGTGTCTATGAGATTTGATGTGTTTCTCGAAGTTTTGTTAGAACTTTTTTCTATCTCTACTCTTGTGGATGATTCTGTGTTGGCTAAGAGGGTATATAGAAAGTGTCCCGTCTCCTTATCCCATAGAGTTACTCTTGTTGACTTGGTAGAGCTTGATATGCTAGATTTTGATGTCATCCTTGGGATGGATTGGTGGCACTCCTGTTATGCTTCTATTGATTGTAGAACTCGTGTAGTCCAGTTTCAGTTCCCGAATGAGCCTGTCCTAGAGTCGAAGGGGGAAATTCTATGCCGAAAGGTCGGTTTATTCTTATCTTAAAGCTAGAAAGATGATCTCTAAGGGTTGTTTGTACCATTTAGTTAGGGTGAGGGATATGGATTCTAAAACCCCTATTCTTGAGTCAGTCCCCATTGTAAATGAGTATCTGGAAGTGTTCCCAGATGATTTACCCGGTATTCCTCCCGAAAGGGAAATTGATTTTGGTATTGACTTTCTCCCAAATACACAACCTATTTTTATTCCTCCTTATAGAATGGCTCCGGTAGAACTTAAGGAGTTAAAGGAACAATTGAAGTATTTGTTGGATAAGGGTTTCATCCGATCGAGTATCTCTCCATGGGGTGCTCCAGTGTTGTTTGTTAAGAAAAAGGATGGTTCACTCCGAATGTGTATTGAATATAGTCAATTGAATAAGGTGACCATTAAGAATAAGTATCCTCTTCCAAGGATAGATGATTTGTTTGATCAACTCCAAGGTGCAAGTTACTTCTCTAATATCGACCTTAGATTGGGTTATCACCAATTGAGGGTGAAAGAAGATGATATTCCAAAGACGGCTTTTAGAACCCAGTATGGTCATTTTGAGTTTTTGGTGATGTCATTCGGCTTGACTAATGCTTCGGCGGCCTTTATGGATTTGATGAATAACGTGTTTAGACAATACCTTGACATGTTTGTAATTGTGTTCGTTGATGATATTTTGATCTACTCAAGGAGTGAGAATGAGAATATTGATCATTAGAGGATTGTATTGCAAATCCTTAAGGAACAACAACTCTTTGCAAAGTTTAGCCAGTGTGAGTTTTAGCTAAGGACCGTAGCTTTCCTTGGTCATATTGTTTCAAGTAAGGGTATTGAGGTAGATCCTAAGAAGATGGATGCGGTCAAAAGTTAGCCTAGACCTCTATCACCTTCCGACATTAGAAGTTTCTTGGGTTTGGCCGGTTATTACCGAAGGTTTATTTAGGGGTTTTCTTCTATTACCTCTCCATTGACGGCTTTGACTCAAAAGAAGGCTAAGTTTGTATGGTATGAACTATGTGAGAAAAGCTTCCAAGAGTTGAAAGATAGACTTACTTCTGCTCAGGTTTTGACTTTACTGGAAGGGAAAGATGGTTTTGTGGTATATTGTGATTCCTCAAGAATCGGGTTGAGATGTGTGCTTAAGCAAAATGGAAAGGTTATTGCCTATTCTTCAAGGCAACTTAAGGTCCATGAAAAGAATTATCCTACCCACGATCTTGAATTAACGACGGTGGTGTTTTCCTTAAAGATATTGAGGCACTATTTGTATGGTGTTCATGTAGATGTGTTCACCGACCACAAGAGCTTGCAATATGTGCTTAATCAGAACGATCTGGATCTTTGCCAAAGAAGGTGGCTTGAGTTATTAAAAGATTATGATATGAGTGTTCTATATCACCCCGGAAAGGCGAATGTAGTAACAAATGCTCTTAGTAGGTTGTCTATGGGTAGTGTTGCTCACATTGATGATGATAAGAAAGAATCGGTGCGAGATGTACATAGATTGGCCCGTTTGGGGGTTGAGCTAGTGGATTCCACCAAGGGTGGTGTTATGGTCCATAATGGTTCCGAATCATCTTTTGTGAGTGACGTGAAAGCTAAGCAATGTCTAGAGCTGACTTTGGTAGAATTGAAAGAAGTAGTGCTCAAGAAGTCCGTTGAGGCTTTCTCCCAAGGGGAAAATGGGGTACTTAGATACCAAGGTCGATTGTGTGTTCCAAATATTGATGACTTAAGGGAGTAAATCTTGACAGAAGCCCATAGTTCTCGGTTTTCCATTCACTTGGGAGCCACTAAGATGCACCATGACTTACGGGAGATCTATTGGTGGAATGGGATGAAGAAGGATATTGCGGGATTTGTGGCTAAGTGTCCAAATTGCCAACAAGTGAAAGTTGAGCATCAGAAACTGGGAGGTTTATCCCAAGACATTAGCATTCCTACTTGGAAGTGGGAAGACTTGAATATGGACTTTATAGTAGGGTTGCCACGTACTCGGCGACAATATGATTCGATTTGGGTCATAGTAGACCGAATGACAAAATCGGCCCATTTATTCCCGTCAAAGTTTCTCATGCGGCGGAAGACTATGCTAAGTTATATTTGAGAGAAATGGTAAGGTTGCATGGTGTTCCCTTGTCCAATATCTTCGATAGAGGTACTCAGTTTACATCTCAGTTTTGGAAGTCATTCCAAAAGGGTCTTGGCACTAAAGTGAAGCTTAGCACAACTTTTCACCCACAAACCGATGGGCAAGCAGAGCGAACTATCCAAACTTTAGAGGATATGTTGAGAGTCTGTGTCATCTATTTCAAGGGAAATTGGAATGATCACTTGCCATTGATAGAGTTTGCTTATAATAATAGCTACCATTCTAGTATTGGTATATCCCCCTTTGAAGCTCTTTATGGTAGGAGGTGTAGATCTCCTATAGGGTGATTTGAGGTGGTAAAGTTTCCTTGATAGGACCCAAATTAGTTCATGGGGCTATGGAGAAAGTCCTGCTTATTAGAGAGAGGTTGAAAATATCCCAAAGCCGATAAAAGTCCTATGCCGATGTTAGAAAAAGAGACCTTAAGTTTGAGGTTAGTGATTGGGTCTACTTGAAAATCTCACCTATAAAGGGTGTGATGAGATTCGGGAAGAAAGGGAAGCTTAGTCCCCGATACATAGGCCCGTATCAAGTTTTGAGACGTGTTGGTAAGGTTGCTTAAGAGCTTGATTTGCCTAATGAGTTGGCATCGGTGCATCCGGTTTTTCATGTCTCTATGCTTAAGAAGTGTGTTGGAGATCCGACATCCATAGTCCCCTAGAAGGCTTAGGGTTGATGAAAGTCTCTCTTATGAAGAGGTACCAGTTGAGATTCTAGACTGGCAAGTTAAGAAGTTGAGAAACAAGGAAGTTGCTTCCGTGAAAGTTTTATGGAGGAATCAATTAGTTGAGGGGGCTACTTGGGAGGCCGAGGCCGATATGATGTCCCGATATCCCCATCTTTTTCCTTATACTCTATCGTGAGGTAATGAGTTTCCTCATGATTTACTCTTTGTTTCAAGTCATGTGTGTTTAGATGTTCCCATGATTTCCTTATATATGCATGTTCATGAAAACTTATATTTTGAAAGAAAATGAGTTTATATGATTTTCCTTATGTTGTTGTGCATTGAGTATGAGTTGCCTATATACTTCATGAGATGAATTGATGAACATGTTTTAATTATGATTTTTTAGAACGAATTGCATATGAGCTCCATGAGATTGTGTTGAGCATGCTTTTAGCTTGGAAAAGGTAGTTCCTCCTTCAACATGAGTTAATGTTAAAATTTCATGCATATGTGGTTGCTAGATGTAGTTCCTACCTTCCCTTGAGATGCATTTGTGTATGATTAGTTTGGAGTTGATGTTTCCTCCTTATTTATGAGCATTGCATGCATATTGGGTTGATAGAGTTAGATTCACCCCTCTTATGATGTTTTGAGAACGTCCCAGCTTGGAGACGATAGTTCCTCCTCAGTTGTATGCATTGCATTGTAGGTTGGGTTGTTAGTTCCTCTCCTAATCTTTTAGAACCAGTTTGAATCTCATTCAAAGACGAATGATCCCAAGGGGGAGATATTATAAAACCCCGTATCCGAAAGAGAGAAATGAACCAGATCTTGGGATGCTGCAGGTGCCAGCCACAGAGGCCAACCACGACACGTGGGTTGAACCACGGACCGTAAGTGGGTCCGTGGATTGGTCACCCTGCAAAGTTGATTGAGTCCAAGAACTACGGCCAGACCTACAGACTGTAGGTCAGACCACGGTCCGTGGTCAGGGTCCGTGGTTTGAGGACCAAATTTCATGTTTCTGATGGCCAACGACGGTCCACCAGGACGGACCATGGGTCAGACCACGACCCATCGACTGGAGTCTATGGTTGGTGAGTCGGTGGACAGCTGACAGTTATTTCAGGGGCAGTTGGGTCTTTTCCTAATTAATTAGTTCCTATACTACGTGATTTTGCCTATGTTTAGGACCCCTATATAAATGATTTCATCCCTCAAATTAGTGCAGTCAACTCATTCTCTCAAATTCACCAAAAGAAACCCAAAGTCTTCCTCTCAAATATTTCTCTCTCTATAACTTGAAGAAGAAGAAAGAGTTGGAGCTCGGATCAAGGTCAAGTCTCTATTCCTCAAGCATTTGTGGGCTTTGTAATCAAGGTATGATGACTTTTCATCAATGGATTCCCTCCATCCATGGAGTCCCTATGATTCCCCAATTGAGAAGAAATTCCCTAATTTGAGTTAGGGTTTCTTCAAATGATGTGGGTATTGATGAATGTTGATCCAATTGAGTGTATTATGATTGTTTATGATTGAATTGATAGAATTACTTGTTTTTAGGATGAAATTACATGTACCCATGCCTAACCCATATCTTGAAGGATGAAATGGATGTAATTAGATTTTTATGCCATGAAAGGAGAATTTGTGGGTTTAGATGTATTCTATCTAGGATTTGATGAGATACATTAGAATTGAAGCTTATATGATGAATCATGATTACATTGCTTTGAGACTGAAGCTTATGATATGATTATGATATTGAATTGCTTGAGATTGAGCATATAAAATGATTATGAGATATAGTGATTTGAGAGTAAAGCTTATGTTGTCAATTGTTGACTATTGATGTAATTGTTGTGGAAGGAATAGTTCCCACATGAATTGCTTGTGATTATGCATGTGAAAGGTTTGCTCACATTGAATGATTCTAGGTTGAAAGGATTGCTCACCTAAAATGAATCTAATGCTAATGACTAAGATATTGATGAGGCTAGAGGCAATTACCCATGACCTCCAAATGAAATGGATATGAGGCGATTACCCGTATTCCATGAATTAGGATAAAGAGGCGATTACCCTTATTCCTTAAAAGTGAAAAAGAGGCGACTCCCCATGTTCTTAAGAAATGATTGGACAAGAGGCGAGTACCCATGATCCTTGTAGAACGACAAGAGGCGAATACCCATGTCACATGTTGTTGGACAAGAGGTGAGTACCCATGATCCATATGTTATGTTGGACAAGAGGCGAATACCCATGATTCATATATGAGAAGGACTAGAGGCGACTACCCATGTTACTTTGTAGTAAGGCAAAGAGGCGATTCCCCGTATCTATAAAAGATAAGCTAGATTATGTATGATGAATGATAAGCTTGGATTGTTCCTTGAGTTGCCTTCCATGATATGCTTGACTAGAGGTGGATGACCTAAGTCTTGACTAAGGATAAGTTGAGATTACTTCAAGAAGTATTCCTCCAATGTTATGCTGATTTATGTGCATTGATTATGATTTATGACTTATGTTGTTATCTCTTATGCTTATGTTGATGTTTATGTTGGCTATCATATTTAGTACATGTTTGTACTAACATATACTCTTGCCTACATTTCTTATCCAAATGTAGGGACCGGCGAGATCGACTCTCATCCCCGTGGCTAGGATTTAGTAGAGCAAGACTTGAAGATTGGTGAGTCATCATAGCATTCGAGGATATAGCCACCATTTCTCTTATGTTCTTTCATTTTATGTTTTGAACACTATTGTATGGGTTGTGTCCCAAGATATTCATGTTTTAGATGGTTTGAGACAACTGTAATAGACTTCGGCTTTTTGATATAAAACTTTGATGTTGGTTGAAAAATGTTTTAAATTTTTGCTCATTTCTATTATCTTATGTTATGAAAGCTAGGTGGCTTATATGAGACCTCTCGGGGTCTTGTATGCCATGTTACATCTAGGGGGTACCCCTGGGTCGTGACAGTCAGCCAGGTTGAGGGTTCACTTGAGAGCCATCAATGGTTCTCGAGTGCTGGCCACGTCTAGGGTGTAAGCTCGGGTCGTGACAAACCTGATATTAGAGCACAAAGTTCAAGTGTCCTAGGGTCTCTACGAAGCTGTGGCAAGTAGGATCTTATTTATGGTAGTGAGGGCCCCACTTCTATAAATGAGGTACTACAAACATTTATGAAAAGTTTCTCTTCTTTAATACTCTAAATCGTGCAATAGAACTGTGTCATAAGAAACTTATTCAAACTCGTGTGTTTCTCAGATTCATTCGATTACCACTCATACTCAAGGTAGTTGAAAAACAAAGCCACTTCCATATCGATAAGTTACTGTCAGCAAAAGTTTTGAGGAAGTCGTGAGAATGTAGAGGGGGTTGAGAGAAGCTCGTGAGAGAGTTAAGTGTTGAGTTTTTATGGGATCCACTCTTATTCAGATGAATCATGTGTTTCGAGCTAAAAGCGAGATGTATTCTCAGACTCTTTTCCCTAAACCTTGTTTCCGTTGAGACCCTTATGAGGAAGTATATTTTAGAATGCTTGGGTAGTATTTACACCCGAAAAGATAGTATGAGTTACAAAGTTAAAAGCAATAGTAGTTAAAGTTCCCAGAGTTGGAAGAATGCATGCAGAGGTTCATTAATCTAAGAAAGGGAGATAGTGATGAGGCAAGCTATATTATTATACTCATGCACACAGTAGTTTATTAATGAAGAGTTTTCCCTTATGGGTAGACTAAGAAGTGATGAGTTTATGTAGATTTCATGATAGGAGGTAGAGTAAGAGTTACTAGTATGGATGAGTTAGAAGTATACTTTAACAAAAAGGAGTTTATGATGATGTGTCATTGTGTTAGTAACGACCAAGTGTAAGTGTGGAATAGAAGAGCAGGAGTATTCATGAGGTGATAACTCTAAACTAGGCTTATAATTTTTAAGGGAGAGCCCATAATATTCAGAGGGTTACAGAACTAATTAGGCAATGGTGTATAGTGAATGGGTAAATAGTACTTAAGTTGTGAAAGGAAGTATGACGGTAAATTGTAAGTATGAAGACTAAGAGGTAAAAATTGACTACTTGTCACGAGGTTTTAGTGGGCGAGTGTTTCTTAATTTTCATCTAGTAGTTATAAGTTAGTATAGTATGTGAGCAGTCTTATTGATAATTATGTTTAGTAATAAACATTAAGCTTGAATTTGAGATGAGCATCGTGATCAAAAGAATGACAACATAGAGATCTTATCTGGTAGACATGACATAGAGTATGTGAGGAATTGAGATGTTAACTGCAATGAATATGAGTGGTACAAGTGAGAGATCCTAACTTTTAGATAAGGGCAGTGAAGTGTGGCTAAGTCATAAGAGTAACAAGATCATTAATAGGTGTACCCGAGATTGTATGTAATTGGACAAGGTTCCAATTATGTTAATGATTTTCCATGTGTGCCTAGGTAGTATATTTGAGCTGTCAATGTGGAATAGGTTGATGTGAGCAATATTTTATTTTCCCTTAAGAGTCAGATTAAGTGGCCTTATAAGCCAATGAGAAAAGGTTTAAGACAAGCATCTTAGAAAGAGGTCTTAGAAGGAGTCTTAGTACCTGCTTATGCAGAGTTCAGTAGCCATGAGATAAGCCTTTCCCGAGTATTAGAGTAAAGGGAATGTAGACCAGTGTAGAGATGATTGAATCGATCCATAGCTTTCAAGTGTCAGTTTTAGACCTAAGGGGGAGATGACAATATGAGAAACCAAGTCAAGTGTTGAGGACGAGATAATGATGTCTTCAAAAAGAGTTTTAGAGATATATCAATCTGTTCATAATCTTGCGTATTCCTCAAGTCCAGTTATTATAACATCTTGTTGATATTTCTAATATCAGAATTGTGTCTATGACCTGTGCTCATACACTTCAGAGAGATTCACATCTATGCTCATTTTTCAAAATGAGGGGCAAATACTTTAGCCCATTAATCTCAAGCTTAATCCATAAGGTTATGGATATCAACCTCATTATATGAACCTATTCACATAAGCATTCATGTCTCATAGTATGTTCAGTCTCACAAGTTCATGATTTACTCTCAATGGCTAGAAACATAATGTTATGCCATGCATATTCTTATATCAGATATCTCGAATGAATCGTGTTTATGATCTTTCACCGTAAAGCTCTTTAAGTGATCCTCTTTAGTTTAGAGTGGTGTTGTTGATAGTAGCGGTGTGATGATAGACAAAAAGGATTGATATTTTCTTATTGTGATAGTAATGGTATGTTTATTCAATCTAAGGTTGTAAATGTGGAGGGAGAAGGAGATAAGGTATGAGTAATAAGGCAGTTCCTGGTAATAATGCATAAAAGTTCTATTGGTAGAAGTGGCGAGAGAATGAGGAATTCTTATAAGGATTGGCTAGTAGGAGTCCATGGAGTGGTTATAGTACTAGGCTTGAATGTGGTGTTGGTAACATGTGGACAATGCGTGATACATTAGGTGTTCCGTGATATGAGTTCAAGGTTAGCTGAATGTAGTGGTAAGGAGTAGTGTTCTTGGGATAAGATTTCCTACAGAGGTATAGAACCCGAATCTTGTAATTTAGATCATAATAATCACCCTATGTTAAGTACCTTGTGATTTTGATTTAGGCTTGAATATAGTAAGAGTAACCCCTTTCCATTCTCAGTCTAGCCGTCATTCGAGGACGAATGATCCCTAGGAGGAGATATTGTAACATCCCAAAAAAAATTAAATTAAGATGTGAGTCATTCTTTATGGTGAATAAAATTTGTACCGAGTGATTCTAAATTTTCTTAGATGTTAAGGTCACTGAAAACTCCTAGCACAAAGTTGATTTGAAAGTTTCCTTATTGATTAAGTTTTGATGTAAGATTCCCGTTGAGTCAACTTCAAATGACCATATCTCTTTGAATATAAAGAGTTATGTGACCCATAACCTATCAAATTATAGGTATTTGAATCTTGTTTCCAACACCACCAATTTCTCAACAATCCGAGTTTTGAGTAAACAGTTATGACTATTTTAGTAACCTGATATAGTGTAGTGACGAATTAACCGCCGGGAAAACATTACAAAAGGGTCGTTTTTATATTTTTACCTTTAAGAAAACCCTAAACGAATTTATTGACTAATTAAAGACCCAAAACAATCAGATTTTCATCTCTTAATCCATCATTCTCTTCTCTCTCAAACCCTAAGGTAAAACCCTAAGGAAAAAATCAAAGTAGAAGACTTCATTCAAGATTTTTTCAATCTTTTTCAAGATTCTTCTTTAAGGTAAGTCTTTTTCGAAGAATTTCATTCTTTCCAACTCAAATCCCTCCATAGAAATATGAATCACTAATGAAAATTATAATTCTTGGCCATAGAGATTTCAAGAAACTAATTCAAGAATCTCAAGAAAGGTTTTCTTGATTGTTCTCCTTCAAGCTAGGGTTTCACGGCTTCTAATCAAGTTCTTCAAGAAAGTTGTTCTTCCAGATATGTAAGACTATCATAATGTTGGACTAGTTCATCCTAACGCCCTACATCTACTTGGAAATCAGTAAAAGATTAATCTAGGATTCTATCCCTAGATTTGAGTATTCTTGAGATGAGTTTTGAGTTCCTTATTCTTTTGAAATTATATTCCTAATTATTGAATTGCTATATGTTATACATTAAGATTCTTGAGTTGATTCGTTCATGTCTATATATCAGCATGAACCCTATGAATTGAGTATTCTTGAGATGAGTAATATCCTTGAGTTCATGAGTTCTGAGTACTGAGTTTTCATATTGCTATTAAGATCCCTGAGTTGAGTCGTTCGTGCCCATACTTCTGCATGAACCCTATGAATTGAGTTATAAATTTTGAGAAACTTTTTAAAGCCAACACTTGAGTTTTTAAACTGAGTGTTTGAGGAAGTAAAGATGAGTTTTGAGGAAGAGTTTCTAAAACATGATTAGTATGACAATTGAGTATGCCATTAATGTTTAAGCAATATGGTATCTAGATATACCATCAATGTTTATGCAGTATGACTTCCCGAGTCATCAATGATCATATTACAATATGATTTTTTTATATATTTTTGAGAAAGAGTTTTCAAGTATGAATTGAGTAAACGTATAAGGGAACTAAGTAGAGTTCAAAGATATTTCAGAGCAGGTAACTCTTTTAAGAGGGTAGTTTGAGCAATTATCTCAAACCAGAGGAAGACTTATGTTTTAAAACATATGAGCATGAGGTATATATTATTGGGAGTAGTATTGAACACCAATATCAGGATGAGTTCAGACAACTCACATTCCTCATAAACCATGTATGCCGACATAGGTACATGATCATACTTTTTAGATGAATCCTAAGTGCCTTCGGGCAGAGCTTTGTGGATCCTCTTAGTTGAGGTGTTCTATAGCTCGGCAAGGTATAGGACAATTCTGATAGCGTGGGTGAGACGATGTATCATCACGTAGCTCATAGAGATGGTTTTCGGTTAGAGAATCTCCCAATAGAGTTAAAGTGTATTTTTATATATATCAGTTAGTATGTTGAGTTCATAGATGAGAAAGTATTTTGTAAAGCTTTAAATGATTTAACTCCTCTATTTCTTTACATTCAACTTGAATATATTGTTATCTATTCCAGTCATTTCTTTCAGTTATTTATTATTTAACTATATTAAATACTCGTACATTCAATGTACTGATGTCATTCGACCTGCATTTTTAACGATGCAAATACAGGTTATTAGGATCCTCGACAAGAATATGTTGAGATCACTTCATCCGCTCGTCTGCTTTTGAGTGAGGCCTCCTTGCTTTCAGAGTACTCCAGTTTTATGAGTTGTTAGTAGTAGTTCTTTGAAGGAGTCGTGAGTCTTGTCCCGACATTCATCTTTGTATAGTAGATGCTTCACAAATAGACAGTTTTGGAGAGTCTTTCAGTTTCAAATATTCTATTTAAAACTTATGTTTCATCCTCAGTATATTCAGCGAAGTTTTGAGATTCAGTAAACTGTTTTTAAACGTTTCTTTCAATTTGATGCTTATGTATGCTGGAGTTAGTCTTCTGCTTGTAGTCAACCAAGATGTCGATTCGCTTGAGGTCCAGCAGTGGTTCTCGAGTGCCGGCCACTTCCAAAATTCATAATTCATATGTTCATGGATTCATCATATGTTCACAGTTGAAAACCATGAATCATGCATGGGTCCTTATAATTTCAACTAAATTTCATGCTATAAAGTTAAATCACGCACTAGAAGAGTTATTCAAAAGAAAAAATAACAATTGAATGAGACCCATATAGAACTAGGAAGAACACTAATTTGATCAATCGAAAATTGAATTGAGAAATTGAAATCCTTGGGGACCCCATGGAGGAATGGACTCCATGGGTGAACACCTACATACCTTGCTACTCAAAGCCCAAGATGAATGGTAAATTGATGCCCTTGAATAATTGATGCCCTTGAATGAACCCTAACTTCTTCTTCTTCCTTAGGTTGGGAGAAATTTGGGAGAATGAATTTGGTTGGGTTTTAGGGAATTAGGAGGATGGGTTCAAAGTGAGTAGTTTTTGGACATAGAAGCTTTATATATCCCTTGGCATAGAAGCAAAAATGACATAGTATAACCAAAAGCCCCTAAAAATTAACTGCCAAAACTTCCTATGGTTTGGACCCACTGTCCATAGGACTTTCTACGGAACGTCCTGGTCAACCGTAGAAAAGTTTATAAGCCTAAGTTTTGACCAACTTTTGACGAAACCTGTCTATGGCTCGTACGTCATCCTACGGTCCATAGACACCAACTTAAGCCTCAAAATTTCTCTAAGTCTGGGACCTACCTACGAGACCAATCTACGACTAGTCAATTATTCAACTGATCGTCCTGTTTACTCATAGAAAAATTTCAGAAACTTGATAGTTCAGAAAAAAATTTCCCTCCTTCTACAGATACCATCTACGACCCGTAAAACTTCTACAGTCCGTATATGGGGACTCGTTGAACCAGCCTACATCCCAATACCCCTTTTTCTCTCCTTTTCCAAAATCCAAGGTCTTTCATTTAGAATATCATCTACAATAGCATGAGGATAAACAGGGTCGACTAGCATTCGAATGTGCATCAAGGATAAAATGTAGAGTGTAGTATGAGTACCATGACAACGGGTACTTAATATGCATCACAGGCTGACCGAGCTCACGATTTCAATATCATAATAACATATGAGTAAATGAGACGGGGTAATAAGGCAAAAGTAAGGACATGGCTAGTCATGAATCATTAAAAGACTACTAAGGTAAATGGAAAAAGAAATTAAGTCATATAAACATAATTGGACTCCTATAAGCCCAAAAGGCACTAACAAAGGAATAACAATAACAATAAAAAAATGAAAAACTCACCTGAATCCCCATAAGCCTAGTGGGTACACACAAGAGCTACACTACAAGGGCCAACTAATTATGACCACAAATACCTTCTTTAAATTTGACATCAAGATAACACCATGTAGCCTAGCATCCCTCATAATCTTATGTCACAAATAGGAAGATTTTCCAAAAATGTTAACATCGGAAAGCCTTGCTAGAACCTAGCATACCTAGAATCTTACCTTGGAATAACTCATCTTTCTCAGAATCTAACATCAGAAAGCCTTATCAGAACCTGGGAAATCTCGAAACCTTACAACAGAATAGCTAGTCCTTCTCAGAATCTTACATCAAAAAGCCTTGTTGGCACCTAGCATATCCCAGAATCTTACATTGGAATAGCTAGTCCTTTCCGAAATCTTACATCAGAAAGCCTTATTGGAACCTAGCATATTTTGAAATTTAAAATGAGATTAGCTAGTGCTTCTCAAAATCTTGCATCGAAAGGTCTTAAAAAACATGTCACAGCCCCAAACTAGGAGAGGCGTGACGGGCGCCTAGTGCCTCATTGACCGAGTAAACTAGTGAAACATAAAGAAGATGATACAACGAAGGCCGGCCAGGCCCTTACAATAACACACTGAAACAAGATAACTGGACCAATAAGGTAATAACAACATCAAGAATATAATGAAAGGACTGGCAAGACGAACTTAACTGATAAAGAACTACCAAGCCGATAAGGTTGCAATAAAAATCATATATACAAAAAAATCGACAAGGCTACAACGGAAAGCTGAAAAGACCCAATAGAGTATGTCCACATGTCTCTACGAATAATAAAACTCAACTGGCTGGGAAATGCCCTCAAAAATACCAACAATCATCTATAAACTCAAGTATGCAAAACCTATAGACAACCATCAGCTCCAGGAAGAATGGAGCTTACCAATCCCCAGCTGAGACAACACTCCTATTGCAAAGGGTGATCAAGACCTCTTTCTGAACCTGCAGCATGAAATACAGCGTCCCCAGGTAGTGGGAGGTCAGTACGAATGAAATGTACTGGTATGTAAGGTTGAATGTAGAATCACAAATAGATGTTGTAAAAAGGGTAATAGAGATACAACCTGAAACTGAAACTCTATTAGCCTCCATGTCCAACTTCTGACCTCATACTAATCAAATATGCATGGTATGCTCGTGTACTCGTATGTCGTGAATACATATATATAAATGTAAATGCATGACATTCCCAACCAAATGCTAGCAATGGTGGTGCCTTCCGGTAGCGAACCGGCATCATATTTGCCAACTTGTGGTCATCTGTGTCTCATACGTATAAATATAGGCAATAGGTCCCATACCTCCCGATTATAGCTCAGGAGTAAAATGCATAGCATGTCATGTCATGGATTCATAATTCATATATGTTATCGTTGTTATGTTGCCAATCTTGGCCCACTCGTACTCTTGTTCTCATAATCCCGTAATCGCTTCCGTATAACATGTAAACAACTAATAGAACCTCCTATGCTACTAGAATAAACCGGTACACTTGACTCGACTTTAGAGAGGTACTTAAATTGGAAGATGTTCACAGGGTACAGAAAGAATCTCCTCATGACTTTATTTAGCTTCCATACAACCATTTAGGCTTACAAAACTCATAATGGACTTGAAGCTCTTAACTCGACTTCAACTTAGAAAATTAGTCATTTAGAAACTCAAAAGAAGACTGACAAGCTTGACCTGATTTATGAAACGACTCTAATTTGGTAGTAGTATGGTCCCTTTTTAGAAACAAGATTGCTTGAAGAGTATCTAAAGAAAGAATAGAGTAAAAGATTTAGTGTTAGTATCGTTTTCAAATAATATTTTTGTAAAAGCTTCTAACAAAGAAGAAGTACTTAATAACTCCCTTGGATACAACATACTAATTCTCCAGCATTTCAGCCTTACCATAGGACAACAGTTAACGAATAGAGATAATGAATATGAGACTCGATGGAAAATTAACCTTAACTATCAAACCAACTTCACAATATTAATTATAAGGGTGATAACGAAACGATAAAGCTACAGAATACAAACAGCTGACATCGCAATGCCCTTTGCAAAGGGTCTTCCTAACAATAAAATAGTAAAAAATTGACTCATTCGACAATTTATAATTTTCAAGATTCATGCAATATGAAAAAAGAACGATTTTACCTTAACATACCTTAGTGCCAACTTTCTGAATCTACCACAAACTCTGTCTAAACATTGACTTTGCAATTTAATTTTTTGAATTAAATGAGAAATCCGAGAAATATAGGATACGAAAACATGAGTATTTTTTTCAATGAATTAAGCTGCATGACTGTAGCTTCATTTCTCCAACCATCTTCTCACGTAGCATAATAAATCTCGGGGAAACGAAATATTGTTACGTGCTTCCCTCTTCAAAAACCAACCAAGTGAGTGCTTGATTCAAATTGTCCAAAATCTTCAAGTTATATTGTTGAAACCTCTACCAAGAAATCATATTTTTTTCCTATCAGAACTTACTTATTTAATAGCAAAAAAAACAATAACAATCCAAATAGTTGTTGCGCTCATGCTTCCAAAGAAAGCCAAATTAAACTCTAACATTTACTTCATAAATGATGAACACAGATGTCTCGTTATACCACTTAAATCGTGTATAAGAATCCAAAGTGCAGCATATTGTGGAAGATACTTTTAAGCTTACTTAATATTGAAGAAAAAGAGTAATTTTAGAAAGATACAGAAGTGCAAGTTAAGGTGATATACATATCTATATGTATTAAATGTCTAAAGTGGTGGGAATACTTTATTTTATTATATTCAATATGAGGGAAGCTGTGAATTATTATTTTAATATAAAATTGGTTATACTTGCACTAACCCTTTTTTGAATTGATAAGCTAACAACAATTCTAGCAATAGGTACACAAATTGAGATAAAGACAAAGACTAAATACAATATGCATGCACTGAGATATTGCATGGATTTATGGTAAAACACCTGTAACTTTTTGAATATATTATAATTAATAGAAAATTATTTCAAACAAAACCTACCTCATATGATAATATTTCCTTGCCATAATTAGATTTACTATCTCCGTTTAAATATTACACACACATATATATATATATATATGTCGATTAAAATATGACGTTATGAAATCACGCACGGTACTATAATAATACTCTCAAATTTCGGCTCGTAAGCCTTTGTTATGAGATATGGAGAATTGTAAACACCCAGAGTGTTACAAAACAAGTGAATCTTACATCAGAATAACTATATAGAAACCTAACACATCCCGGAGTCTTACAAGGGATTTGGTATATAGAACCCTAGCATATCCTAGAATTTTACATCATAATAGTGACAACACTAACTAGCCCCTCCCGGAATCACACCTTGGGTCAGCTATCTCACTGAAAGGAATAGGGTCCTAAATAAGACTAGGTAGTGATCTAACCATAGCCAGTTAGTGAAACATACTAATAGGGCTATTTGAAGATCACAACCTATCCTGGAGGGTCATATCTAACCTAATCCATTCCTGAATCTTTCCCCACGAACCACAAAAGCCAACATCTAAGGCAAATACGAGCCAACCTAGGCTAAGGCTCAATAACATCAATACTAAGAATATTCGAGCCTCTTCAGAACTCATGGTAAAAAATATAGCATCGAACTATTAATGATCAACCCAATAATTCTTAATAAATTCAAAACAAGGCTAAATACATCCAATATTAATTAAAACAAAGAATCATGCAAAAAATCAACCCATCACTTAGCAAGTTATCATGATAATCAAGAAGCAAGGTCCAAGGATAATAAGTTGTAGTCTACCTCTAAGTTGAACGCTCTAAACCACTAAATCAGTGCTTTTCCCTTCCAAGCCACCTCCAAAAGATGCTACTTTAACAAAATAGTAATCCCAGTGTCAATACGATCACTTTGACACACATATTATTAAAAAAAAATCAGATCTAAAATTGAGCTAAAAATGGCATTAAGGGACTCACACTAGGAATCACAAAATTGAATCCATCAATACATCCCAACTAGCCAAGGAACATCTGTCCCAAAATTGGACACAATACAATACCTAAAATAGTTCAAATGGCCCAATAAGAAACTAGTTCAAGAAACCCATATCTTAGCTAAATTTGACATATTCAACGAGAACTTACGAGTCTAGTAGTGTGGATAATGACCTAAATGATGTCCTCAAACTACTCCTTGCCCAAAGCAAAGAAATCCTCAAGATGGTCAAGACTGAGCTCATAATCAATTTCTCTAATTTTCGAAAATGAGGAAAAAGATAGAGATATAATCACTAATGATGACCACTTTAGCGCCCAAGCCAAGGTGGCTAGATAACGCTAAAGTGGTGTGGGAGCTATAAATATGGTCACCACAAAAAATGGTTGATGATTGCAAAAGAAACTTCCGCTAAAGTGCCTCGATGACTACAAAAGTGGTTGCACTAGCTGTTGACACCAATAAAAATTGGCTAAGTCCAAATAGACTCTGATCGAGTGCTCAGGATTTGTTCAGAACCCTGTGCACACTAATAAACTATGATATCTAACGAGATTTCAAAACTTCAATCTGAGGTCATCTGGACAAAAATTGGGTCCCACACCCAAGGCTCAATGTTTGTCATAAGCCACAAATTTGCTCAAAATGAGTTCAAAAGCCTCGAGACCCAATCCAAGGATCTATCTAGACTAAAATCAATGATTTAGAGCCAATGGAACCATCAAAATTGAATTTTGAGGTTGTTTACCTAGTGTTTTGACCAAAGTCAACCATTTAAACTTCGAAAGCTCCAAAACATGATAACTTTCATATAAACCAAACAAACGACCGAGTGACAAAATTATCAATTCCAACAAAATGACTTAGGGCTGCTTTAGAAAAGCTCTAAACACAGAAAATACTAAAAAACATAGACAATGACCTAGAGGGTCATTAAAAATATAAGACTACCAATCTTAATGTGCTTCTCATATGAAGATTTATTTCATGGTGTTTTAGAATTTAGTAGTCTTAACTTTTAAGAAAACTTTGATTGCTTCTAGAGAAACTTAGGTTCTAATATTTAAGATATGCTACTTATGTATAAACTCATACATATAAATCTATTTATTAAGTTTTAAGGTATCACATTATGTATAACCAAAATGTGGAATCATTAAATCTACATTTGGATTAACAACGACGGTTAGTACTATACTTAAAGACCATGAGTTTATCAGCATATTTTAGGACTTAACCACAGGTATCTAAGGAATCATACCACCTTGATAAACTACAAATGCCAAATTTTAGGATTTGATATGACAAATAAAAAAAATTTGCTAGTTAAATTTAGTTCTTTTATCATTGTACATGGGAGATAATATTTTGTTGTGCATATAGTAGAAAGGCACATTGCTCTTATAATTCTTCCATTTTTTGTTTATCACCATGGTATAAACTGTATAGGGATAATATTAAATTTAAGTACCTTTGGTTTTTCCTATTTCTTTGTGACACAATAGGAGCACTCTAAAATCTTATTGGTTTTTTATAGGTGAGCTTGTTCACCCTTGTGTGTCATGGAGGTAAACCTTAGATTCCTCTTTATTTATGTAATTTTCACTATTCAATACACAACCTAGGGGTCAAATTCAACACCCATCATATTCAAGCTATTTTAGCTTGAGATAAAATGACTTAATAATTTTTTGGAAAAAACAAAGACTTGTACTCTGAGATAAAAAATTATTTAAAGATGCAACTGATGTTGTCTAGCACTATCTCAAAGTATTAATACCTAGTACACTGGCAATGATTGCTTATTAGCTAGCAACATAAATTTTAAAGTGTTATATAGTAATATGATAAGAAAACCCATTGTAATTACCTTCAAGTCATTTTACCTTTCTCCATTCATTTCAGCGTTTAGAGCATTTCTATAGAAACCCTAAGTCATTTATGACTTGTTGGAACTGACAGCTCGATCACCAGGTCGTTTGTTTGGTTTTAGTGCAAGTTTTAGTGTTTGGAGCTTTTGAAACTTTAAGAAATGACTTCAGTAAAAAGTTCAGGAATACTGTCTTAGAATGTAAATTTGACGATTTCGTTTAGCTCTGGAACATCAATATTGGTCTAGAAGAACTTTTGGTGTGGATCTCGAGACTTTTAGGCTCATCCCAAGCCCCCTGTGAAATTTGCCTTAAAATAGAGTTTTAGTGTGGGATCAACTTTTCACTGAGACGACCTCAATTGGAAGTTTCTATATCTCTATTGAGTCCGAAATAACAAATATGATGGAGTGACATATTTCATTTTCATGCATGGGTTCCGTATGAATCTCGAGCAACCCATCATGTGATATGTCAAGGATTTACAACATTTGCTAAAACTTAGGATTTTTGTAAGTCTTTTGCGTGTTTTAGTCATTGTGATGTGTTTTATCCTTGTTTTGTAGGAAATGAGGTTTTCGGCAGCTAAAGGATAAAAATCAGTGTTTACAGGTCTTGCCATCTATGAGTCATACTACAAGTCGTGGTCCGAACCACGAGCCGTAGATGGACTCGTTTATGAGAGATCAGAAAAATGGACTTACAGGTCTAAAGAGTATGATCCATTAGTACAAGACGTATGCATGAGTTGAAGACTCAGGTCGTAGAAGGAAGTACTGAATATTTGAATAAGTGAACTTCTAGACCACGAGAGAAGATGATGGGTCATAGACGTATGCACCTGTTGTACATCATTGCTCATAGATGAGAATTAGAAAGTTGAAAAATAGAAGGCCCAGACCACGAGTGATCAGGACGGACCATAAATCTTTCCACGGACTATAGATCTTGTCTATGGAAAGTGTCCTAAGGCTGGAGATTTACTTCCATCCACGAGAGGACTCCACGACCCGTAAAACAAACTATGGTCTGTAAATTGGAGTCGTAGGAGCTGTAGATTCCCTGCTTTGCCATTACAGTTTGGACTGGGTTTTACATGTCTATAAATAATTTTCGTAGGGTTTATTTATTCTGTTATGTTAATTTTGGAGCTCTTGAATTATTAGTGAATCACTTATGCTTTAATTCTTGAATTCTTGGGATTTTAATTACACATTGATCTTTAACTTTTGACTTTGTAATTCAATTCGAGATTCTGGATATTAAACAATCATATAGTAAGTTCATCATTTCTCTTAACCAAATTATTATGAATTATGATCAAATAATTATTAGAAGCTAAATCTACAACTAGGGTTATAAGAACCATAAGGAATTAATGATATAGACCTAGTAATTAGTAATTCTTGAATAGTGTGTGCATGTATTGTATTTCTCTTTGTTTTGTTTATTTTTTAATGGAAGGCCTACGTTAGAACTCATCTTACTCCTACTTGCCTGAACAAGGGGGTGAAGAATGGGAAAAAGGATTATAAAATGATGATTTGAGGCTATCAACTGTCATCTAATAGCTTGAATTTACCCATGGATTGCTAATTTGGGATCAAAGGTAAGGGTTAGAAACGTATACACCCATATACTGAAAAAGTTGTGTGGTGAAATTCATGTACTTAGACAACAATCAACTTAGGTGATAAATAACTTACCGATCTTGCATGCTACACACTAGACAAGGTTACTCTTAAAAGGTTCTACTAAGTTAAGGATTCACAGGTAACACTAACACCATGGTTTCATCATATTTTGAGTTAAAACAAGTGAAATTGTTACTTAGTTACTTGCTACTTGGGAGCATTACAATTAATTACTTTGACACAAAACCCCTCCCCTTTACATAAATAATATGACTAAGAGCACAAAAAATAACAATTAAACTAAGTCTGAACCTTATTCCTCGTGAGATCGATCCTTACCTTTGATAGGTTCATTATTTGGATAATGTACGCTTTATACCTCTTTCGGAAAGTGTAATTTGTGCGTATCAAATTTTGTCGCAGTTGTCGGGGTATAATGCTTTTGGATTTTATTAATTGTATTATTTGACTTTTAGTCATTATTTCTTGATTTACGTTATTTTTTATTGTTTTCATACAAGTTGAGTCCTAGTGCATGCCTAACACGTGGACTCAAGGCAGACCCTTGGTTCCATTTGATCCCAAAATTCAAAGAACTTTTAGGAGAATGGCCAACACTAGTGGTCACAAACGAAAGAAGTTGCAGAACGGCTTAGAGTGGAAAAAGATAATGTCCACAAAGATGAACCTTAGAATGTTTCGAAAAACCATCCTATAGTGAGAGACCGTCCACAACCCAAACAGAGACCAGAGTTTTGTATTTGGAACAACTATGGGGTTGATCATAATGCTATTGGAACTACTAGTGCCATTGTGTTACCTTTATTGCTCCTAGATCAATGTTTGTTATTTCTAGTAGCAAGATTCAAATGCTTAACAAAAGAGGATTGTCTCGGTCAAGACATCTAAAGACCCATATGCTCATCTGAACAACATTCTGAGAGTTTACCAGTATAATGTAGGTAGGCCAGACTTGGATTTAGACATCATTGGATTACGTATGTTCCCATTGTCACTAATAGGTGAAACAATGTAACGACCTGTTCCTGTCATTATGAAAAAGCCAATGGGGAAAGAATTTGGAACAGAAAACTTTTGAGTAGTGACTCGAAAATTTCTAGCCTAGGCCAGATTTGGATAAAATCTGAGTCAGGTGAGGTCTAGGGAAATCTGGTAATATACAGGGGGGTTGATTATGAATTTAATCACATGAGTGGATAGCCAAGATGTTAAGAAGCCTGTACGACTTTACGGAATTGAATTCGGGCGAGTAGAACTCCAGAAACTGATCTTGGCGTGGAAGGATAATTTTTAAATGTCCAGGTTGAAGGTGTGTTGTGAAATTGGAGCTTGAAACTCAAATTCTGAGATTTTGTCTCCATGCAAGCCACCAGAGAGGGATTAATCCCGCCAGGGGCGAGGCCGTTGTGGTGGGATGGGGTCCACCATGGCGGGCCAGTCGCAAATTAAGTCGGAGAAAAACCCCAAAATCGTTATATTCTGGAAAACCTCATTCTTGAGAGCTAAGAGACGACCCAGACGAGTTCTTGATAGATTCCCATGATTTCTAGCGCTAAAGGTAAGATTATTACTCCCCTAATCCGTAATTCGATTCTTACAACTTAGAATCTTGAATAATGATCATTGGGGGAGGGTTTTGGCCTGAAATCGATGGGGGGAAAAGCCCTAATTGAACATTTGGATCTTGGGTTTGGCCTTGGATTGATAGTTTGATTATTATGCAGGTAAATTAGGCCTTGTTTATTGATCATTGGGTTAATTACTTGTTTTAGACCAAGAACAAGCGGAAAGAATTTGAAAAGGGAAGGCTCAAGTGTCTTAGGAGGATTCAAGCTTGGTTTCGAGGTAGGTGATGGTTCAATTTCCTATTTGTATGATATATGCCAGTTAATTGTTTCATTGTATGCATGTGTGTATGTGAATAGGGAAATGTGAACCGAATCTAATGAAATGTTTATGTATGAACAATTACATGCCATGAACCTAATACTTGATAGTATGACTATGAGTAATGTTCATTATGGGTGTGATTGCGATTGTGGTTGTGCTGACTGGATCAGGTGTCACGTTCCGACACATATATTGGATCAGGTGTCACGTTCCGACACATATATTGGATCAGGTGTCACATTCCGACACATATAATGTATCAAGTGTCACTTTCTGACACATATATTAAATCGGGTGTCACATTCCGACACACGTAAATTGGATCAGATGTCACGTTCCGACACACTAACAGTTTGGGTGTGAGTTCCATGAGAGAACCACTTGTGATTATTACATTCATATTTGTCTGTCATTGATATTGGAAAATTGTATGTTGCTCCTAAAATGATAACTGAGTTGTGCATTTTGTATATGTGTGTTTACTATGTTCCAATTGCTTGCTTGTATTTCTCTTACTGGAGTGGCCGTGTGATCCTACCAGTATACTGTGGTTTGTGTACTGATACTGCACTTACTCATTCTTTGTTGAGTACAGGGCATCTTCAGGCGGCTACAGATAGACCTCAGCTAGGGGATCATTGATTGAGACCGGATTCAATGGTGAGCCAGTTCTTCTAGGCTGCCATGGATCCTTCATTGCTTAGTCTATTATTTCCGGACTCAGACTATTTAGTTAGACTTTGCTTATGTTAGTTTCGGGGTTGTACCCCATTTCTTAGACTTGTTGGTTAACAGAGTTTTTGTACAATGACTTTCAACTCTAGGGGTTAAATTTCCGTGATAGTTGTTTGTTAGACCTTCGGAGTTTATGGGAACTCCGTATATATTTAGTCATTTAAACATGCTTACGTATCTTTAAATGTTCTAGTTTTCGTTACTTTGCTTAGTCGGGTTGTAGTAATGGTTCTCCCACCGGAGGGTTAGTGTGGGTGCTAATCACAATGGTCTGGGTCGTGAAAAAGTTGACATCACAGCCCTAGGTTCGTTGATCTCATTGTACCAAACGAGTCTAGTAGAGTCTTGCGGAACGGTACAGAGACGTTTGTACTTTTCTTCGAGAGGCTATAGGACTTTAGGAAATCTTTCTGTCTTTCTCTCCTTCGTGCTATGACTTGAGTCCAATTGGTATATGGTGATCCAAATTGATATCTAATCTCTTTCACTCTTTTGTCCTCAGATGGTTAACACGTGATACAACGGCGTCAGGCCCGTAGGCCCCATCAATGAGCCAACTGAGGACCCCGCATCAAGAGGCCATGGTTGAGGCAGGGGTAGAGTAAGAGGAAGGGGTAGAGGCCGAGGAAGGGTAGCACCTGAAAGGAGTGGAGCCCCACTTGAAAATGCTCCCAGGGAATAGGCCCCTCCTGCACCCCAAGAAGAGGTGGGAGAGAATATGGAGATCGAGGATGAGGAGGATGTTGAACTAGAGGGGGATGCACAGGCAGTGGCTACATGTATTTCTCCCTTCGACCCAGTGTTAGCTCAGCAGATCATATCTTTTCTGAAGGGGATGGTCGGCCCTTGAGTGCTCCCCACATTGCCAGCAACTCAACCTCTAGTAAATCCCCCCATTGTTGTTGCGG
Organism: Solanum etuberosum; assembly: GCA_029582245.1. Lineage (NCBI taxonomy): Eukaryota > Viridiplantae > Streptophyta > Magnoliopsida > Solanales > Solanaceae > Solanum > Solanum etuberosum. The sequence continues at coordinate 25,553 of JAJONR010000842.1, forward strand.
TTCCCAAGGTGGGTGGAGCAGTAGGCACTGGTGCCTTTTTTATGTCCCCTATTGGGTCCTATAACGACAGGTAATGATAATGAGATGTTGACTAAGTTTCTGAAGCTGAAGTCGCCGGTGTTCCTTGGTTCTGAGGGTGAGGATGCTTATGAGTTCATTTTGGATTGCTACGAGAGGCTTCACAAGTTAGGCATAGTACATCAGCATGGGGTAGAGTTCATGACCTTCCATCTTCAAGGTGAGGCTAAGCAGTGGTGGAGGGCCTATGTGGAATGCAGATCGCCAGTCTTGCCCCGACTCACTTGGACGCAGTTTCATGCTCTATTTCTGGAAAAGTATGTACCCCGAACTTTGAGGGATTGTAAGAAGGATGAGTTCATGGCTTTTGAGAAGGGTGGTATGACTGTAGCTTCTTATGAGGCTAGGTTTCATGCTTTGTCTAGATATGCTACACAATTGGTGACTACTTAGGAGGAGAGGATTCATCTATTCGTTAAGGGATTGAACCCCGAATTACAGGTATTGTCTGTTCACATGACCTCTATAGGAAAAAGTTTTAATAAGGTGACAGACTTTGTGAAGAAAGTGGAAGGAGTTCGACGTGATGGGCAAGCCAAGGCTTTGGCTAAGAAGCCCAAGAGCACAGGTAACTTTTAGGGTTCCTACTCTAGAGGTTCAGGTAGGACGACACTTACAGCTCGGCCAATTCAGTCAGCCTTGCCTGCTTCTACAAGTGATTACTCGGGAACTCCACCGTAGAATTCTATTCAGGATAGCCAGGGAGCCGCACCTTCGGCTGGCGGCAGGCCATCTTTTAACCGCAGTTGTTACAATTATAGAGAACATGGGCATATGAGGAGATATTTTCCCTATCCGTGCATGTTTGACCCCGCGCAGCAGCGGACTAGAGCAGTGGTACCCGCGGGCAACAGTAATAATGGCAGAGGACTTCCATAAGGTGGGCGAGGAGGGAATCAGCAAGGCCGAGGAGGACGGGGAAATGGTAATGCAGGTAGAGGAGAGGTGCAGCCAGGCAAGGAGGTTGCCCGTCAAGATGACAGGGTTCAGTTTTATGCCTTTTCGGGCAAGACTGAGGCTGAGACATCTGATGCAGTGATCACAGGTACTATTCTTGCCTGTGACCGAATGGCTACTATTTTGTTTGATCCGAGTTTTACCTATTCATATGTGTCAGTTTAGTTTGCCTTGGGATTTGATGCGATTTGTGATATACTTGATGCCCCCATCCATGTTTCTACCCCAGTTGGAGAGTCTGTCATAGTTACCCACGTATATCGTGCTCGTCCTGTTATGTTTATGGGTTTTCAGACTTGGGCTGATTTGGTTATTCTGGATATGGCTGATTTTGATATAATCTTTGGCATGACTTGGTTGTTCCCCTATTATGTTGTGCTTAATTGTAATTCTAAGTTTGTGACTCTAGAGATCCTGGGTAGGGAAAAGTTAGAGTGGGAAGGGGTGTACAAGCCTAAGCCAGCTAAGGTCATATCTTTCATTCGGGCTAGAAAACTGGTGAGGCAGGGGTGTTTGGCGTTTTTGGCTCATGTTCGGGATGTTGATATTGAGTCTCCCTCTATTGAGTCTATTCCTGTAGTGTCTGAATTCAAGGAAGTGTTTCCTACAAATTTTCCTGGTATGCCTCTGGATAGTGATATAGATTTTTGCATTGACTTGGAACCTGGTACTCGCCCCATCTCCATTCCTCCTTATCGAATGGCCTGGTAGAATTGAGAGAGCTTAAAGCTCAAATACAGGAACTTCTGGATAAAGGTTTCATCCGTCCTAGTGCTTCCCCGCGGGGTGCTCCTATCTTGTTCGTGAAGAAAAAAGATGGTAGTATGAGGATGTGAATAGACTATCGACAGTTGAATAGGGTCACCATTCGAAATAAGTATCCGTTGCCTCGGATAGATGATCTCTTTGACCAGTTGCAGGGTGCATCAGTTTTCTCTAATATTGATCTAAGGTCTGGTTACCATCAGTTAAAGATTAGGCCTGAGGATGTACCAAAAACGGCATTCAGGACACGCTATGGGCACTATGAGTTTTTAGTGATGTCGTTTGGGTTGACTAATGCGCCTGCAGCTTTCATGAGTTTGATGAATGGTGTGTTCAAACCATTTATGGATTCTTTTGTTATCATCTTTATTGACGAAATTTTGGTTTATTCAAAGAGTAAGGAAGACCATGTCTACCATCTTTGGATTGTTTTGGGTGTACTTGGGAAACAGTAGTTGTATGCCAAATTTTCCAAGTGTGAGTTCTGGTTGACTTCAGTTGCCTTTTTGGGGCATGTGGTTTGAAGGGAAGGGGTAATGGTAGATCCCCAAAAGATTGAAGCAGTCAAGAATTGGGTCTGGCCTAGTTCTATGAATGAAATTAGGAGTTTTGTGGGGCTCGCCAGCTACTATCGTCGGTTTGTGAATAATTTTGCTTCTATCGCCACACATCTGACAAGGCTAACCAAAAAGGAGGTGTCGTTTGAATGGACTGAAAAATGTGAAGAGATCTTTCAAAAGCTCAAGACTCTTTTGACCACAGCACCTATTCTAGCACTATTGGTGGAAGGTAAAGATTTCATTATTTATTATGATGCTTCACATTCGGGTTTATGTGTTGTGTTGATGCATGATAAGAATGTTATAGCTTATGCAACGCGGCAGCTGAATGTGCATGAGAGGAACTACCCAACACATGATTTGGAGTTGGCAGCGGTAGTGTTTACCCTCAAGATCTGGCAGCATTACCTTTATGGTGTCAAGCGTGAGGTATTTACTGACCACCGTAGTCTACAACATGTATTCACTCAGAAGGACCTAAATCTGAGACAGCGAAGGTGGATGGAGTATCTCAAGGATTATGATGTTACCATCCAGTATCATCCGGGTAAGGCTAACATGGTGGCAGATGCATTAAGCCGGAAGGCGGTGAGTATGGGTAGTCTAGCCTGCTTGGGTGTATCCAAGCGGCCTTTGGCCAAGGAGATTCAAACCTTGGAGTCTAAGTTCATGCAGTTGGGCATCTTAGAGAAGGGTGGGGTGTTAGCCAGCATTGAGGTTAGGCCCACATTCATTGAGGAGATCAAGGCCAAACAGTTTGAGGATGAGAGTTTGAATGAGCTCAGAAAGAAGACAATGTCTTGCAAGGCACAAGATGCGACTCTTGATGCGGGGGGTGTGCTCAATTTTAAGGGAAGAATTTGTATTCCCTGAATGGATGACTTGATTCAGAAGGTGTTGGCAGAATCCCATGTTTCCTGGTATTCCATTCATCCGGGTGTGACCAAGATGTACTGATATTTGAAACAACTTTATTGGTGGCCTGGCATAAAGAAAGACATAGTTGAGTTTTTGGCTAAGTACCAAAACTGTCAGCAGGTAAAGTATGAGCACCAAAGGCCTGCAGGTTTGCTTCAGCGAATACCAATTCCGAAATAGAAGTGGGAAATGATACCTATGGATTTTGTGGTCGGTCTTCCCAAGACCTTGGGAAAGTTTGATTCCATTTGGATGGTGGTTGATAGACTGACTAAGTCAGCTCACTTTATTCCAGTCAGAGTTGATTATAATGCGCAGCAGTTGGCTAAGGTGTATGTGAAGGAGATAGTGAGGCTGCATGAGGGTCCCTTTCTATCATCTCGGACTATGGTACGCAGTTCACATCCAAGTTTTGGGGGAAATTTCATGAGGAGTTGGGCACTCAATTCACTTTTAGCACAGCCTTCCATCCATAAATTGACGGACAGTCCGAGAGAACTATTCAAGTGTTAGAGGACATGTTGAGGGCGTGTGTGATTGACTTTGGAGGGAATTGGGACAAGTTATTACCTTTGTGTGAGTTCTCCTATAATAACAGTTACCACTCCAGCATTGACATGGCATGGTTCGAGGCACTTAATGGGAGGGGATGTAGATCATCCATAGGGTGGTTTGAGGCTGGAGATGTGAAACCTTTGAGGGTTGACTTGGTGAAAGATGCTCAGGATAAGGTAAGAAGCATCCAAGTTAAGCTTCTAGCAGCTCAGAGTCGACAAAAAAAGTATGCAGACCGTAAGGTAAGGGACATGATATTTCAAACTAATGAGCAAGTTCTTCTTAAGGTGTCAACCATGAAGGGGTGATGATATTGGCAAAAAGGGAAAGCTTAGTCCTCGATACATCGGACCATTTGAGATTCTTGACTGTATAGAGCCAGTGGCTTATAGGTTGGATTTACCGCCTAGCCTATATGTAGTACATCCAGTGTTTCATGTGTTCATGTTGAAGAAGTATCATGGGGACGGAGATTACATCATTAAATGGGACTCAATTTTGTTAGACAAGGACCTTCAGTATGAGGAGGAGCCGGTTGCAATTCTTGATCGCGACGTCCGGAAGCTGAGGACCAAGGAGATAAAGTCTGTGAAAGTTCAATGGAAACATCGTCTGGTTGAGTAAGCTACTTGGGAAACCGAGAATGACATGCGAGAAAAGTATCCCCAGTTATTCGACTATTCAGATACTACTCTACTCTTACTTTAGCCAGTTTTTCCTAGTTTATCACTCGGGGACGTGTGATGGGTAAATTGGTATCTATTGTAACGACGTGTTCCCGTCGTTATGGAAAAGCCAATGGGGAAAAGAATTTGGAACAGAAAACTTTTGAGTAGTGACTCGGAAATTTCTAGCCTAGGCCAGACTTGGATGAAATCTGAGTCAGGTGAGGTCTAGGGAAATCTGGTAATAGACGGGGGGTTTTATTATGAATTTGATCACATGAGTGGATAGCTAAGATGTTAAGGAGCTTGTACGGCTTTACGAAATCAAATTCGGGCGAGTAGAACTCCCGAAATGAAAGGGTAGTTTTTGAACGTCCAAGTTGAAGGTGTGTTGTGAAATGGGAGTTTGGTACTCAAATTCCGAGCTTCTGTTTCCATGCAAGCCGCCGGGGAGGGATTAATCCCACCTAGGCGAGGCCGTTGTGGTGGGATGGGGTCTGCCATGGCGGGCCAGTTGTGAATTAAGTCGGGGAAAAACCCTAAAATCGTTATTTTCTGCAAAACCTTATTCTTGAGAGCTAAGAGACGACCCAGAGCAGTTCTTGATAAATTCCCACAATTTTTAGCACTAAAGGTAAGATTATTACTCCCCTAATCCGTAATTCGATTCTTAGAACTTAGAATCTTGGGTAATGATCGTTAGGGGAGGGTTTTGGCTTGAAATTGATGGGGGAAATCCCTAATTGAACATTAGGATCTTGGGTTTGGCCTTGGATTGATAGTTTGATTATTATTCGGGTAAATTAGGCCTTGTTTATTGATCCTTGCGTTAATTACTTGTTTTAGACCAAGAACAAGCGGAGAGAATCTGGAAAGGGAAGGCTCAAGTGTCTTAGGAAGATTCAAGCTTGATTTCGAGGTAGGTGATAGTTCGATTTCCTGTTGTGTGATATATGCCAGTTAATTGCTTCATTGTATTCATGCGTGTATGTGAATAGGGAAATCTGAACCGAATCTAATGAAATGTTTATGTATGAACAATTACATGCCATGAAACAAATACTTGATTGTATGACTATGAGTAATGTTCATTATGGGTGTCATTGTGATTGTGGTTGTGCTAACTGGATCGGGTGTCACATTCCGACACATATATTGGATCGGGTATCACATTCTGACACATATATTAGATCGGGTTTCACATTCTGACACATATATTAGATCGGGTTTCACGTTTGGACACATATAATGGATCGGGTGTCACGTTCCGACACATATATTAGATCGGGTGTCACGTTCCGACACACGTATATTGGATCGGGTGTCACGTTCCAACACACTAACAGTTTAGGTGTGCGTTCCATGAGAGAACCACTTGTGATTGTTACATTTATATATGTATGTCATTGATATTGGGAAATTATATGTTGCTCCTAAAATGATAACTGAGTTCTGCATTCTGTATATGTATGTTTACTATGTTGCAATTGCTTGCTTGTATTTCGCTTACTGGAGTGGCCGCGTGATCCTACCAATACACTGTGGTTTTTGTAATGATACTGCACTTGCTCGTTCTTTGTTGAGTACAGGGCATCTTCAGACGGCTACTGATAGACCTCAGCTAGGGTATCATTGATCGAGACCGGATTCAAGGGTGAGGCAGTTCTTCCAAGCTGCCATAGATACTTCATTGCTTAGTCCATTCTTTTCGGACTCAGACTGTTTAGTTAGACTTTGCTTATGTTAGTTTTGGGGTTGTACCCCATTTCTTAGACTTGTTGGTTAACAGAGTTTTGGTACAATGACTTTCAGTTCTAGGGGTTAAATTTCCATGATAGTTGTTTGTTAGACCTTCGGAGTTTATGGGAACTCCGTATTTATTTAGTCATTTAAACTTGCTTTTGTATCTTAAAATGTTCTAGTTTTCGTTACTTTGCTTAGTCAGGTTGTAGTAATGGTTCTCCCACCGGAGGGTTAAGTGTGGGTGCCAATCACGACATGAAGGAAATTACTTGAGGATTTTCTAGAAAAATAAATTTCATTATCCAAGAAGTTAAAACAGAAAGATTCAATCAATAACTTCCAACAACTACCTGGAGATGCGTTAAGTCATAAATGGGAAAGATTCACAAACTATCTGAGAAAGTGCCAAACTAGAGGATTTCCGATGATTCGCTTATAGAGATCTTTTATAGAGCATTGGGTGACAATGGTAAGGTAGTGGCGGACACTATCACTGGAGGATCATTCATGGAAAACACTTTTGAGGAAGCGGCGGAAAAACTTGATCGGATCACTAAAACAAATAGAGCTTGGAATACAAGGGACTCAGAAACTGTGTGAGGAGCACTTTTGTAATAGGAACAACCCCGGATTCAATAAGAATGACTGAGGACTTGAGCCAAGAAGTAGCCTAGATGAGAACGGAGTTTAATCTGATTTTGAAATAAAATAGAGAAAATGGTTCAGAAAGAGCTAATGTGATAGGCCACCAAGGTAGGGTGCAAACACATGGTGATTATGGATATGAAGAGGATTCCTACTATGTGAATGATAAGATAGGGGGTTTCATACCAATTCCCAAGTTTCCAATCAGGATACTTGGCGCCAAGGTCAAAGGAATCAAGGTGGAAACCATGATTGGGATAACAACTTCAACCGAGAAGGCAATTACAATCACGACAATAACTATAATTGAGATAATAACTTTAACAGGGAAGGCAACTGCAATTGTTATAACAACTACAATTAGAATGGATACAATAACTGGAATCGGGGCCAATAAAGAAAAGACGCGTGGACAAGCAGAGACAACTATGGAAACAGAAGGAGTGGTGCCTATGTTTGACCATGTAATTGAGATGGTGGATCAGGGTTCACATGGGGCAAGCATATAATGACTAAAATGTTAAAAAAAGTTTAAAACTTCTGATAAGTACATCAAAGGGATACGAAATAACCTATCAGGTATGAATCAGAAAATAAAGTTGCACTTTACATCCATCAAACATATTGAGTAGTAGTTAGGTCAAATTTCCAAATCCTTAAATCGATGCCAAAAAGGAAAACTTACAAGCAATACAGTTTAAATCTAAAAAAGGATGGGCATTGCATGGCTGTCACTACACGAGGTAGTAAATAGACCATAGATCCCCCAATGTTGATATTAGTGGAAAACCAAAATGAACCCGAATCTACTGAAGATGAACATGTGAGGGAACCGAAAGATGTAACTGGGGGGGACGAATCCACTCAAACTGTAACACCCATGCCTCGACCTCATCCACCCTTCCGCATATATTATTAAAGAAAACTAAGGAAGGAAAATATCACATGTTTATCTTAATGTTGAAGCAAATCAATAAATGTCTTTCTAATTGATTCGCTAGAATACATGTCGGACTATGTCAAGTTCATGAAAAATCTAGTGACCAAAGAGAGGGCCACGAGCTTTGAAAGAGAAAACAAGTTGCATCATTATAGTGTCATAGCCACCAGATTGTTAGTGCAGAAAAGAAGGATCCTTGAGAATTCACAATTTCATGTACAATTGGTGCATTACACTTTGCTAGAGCTCTATTTGACTTGGGTTCTAGCATAAATTTTATCCCACTATCAGTGTTCAGACAGTTGGACTTATGATTCCCGAAACCAATGACAATACGACTACTTATGGAAAATCGTACCAATAATAAATCAATTGGTGTCCTTCATGATGTTATGGTGAGACATTCATATTTTTTACAAACTTCATGATTCTGGACTGTGAGGTTGATTTTAAGGTACCTATCATCTTGGGGAAACCATTCTTTGCCATCGGGTGTGATTAAGTTGACATGAAAAAGGGGTAGGTGAAGCTTAGATTGAACAATAAAGTGGTAACTTTCAATATCTTTCATTTGATGAAACATCAAAGTGATATTAAAGTGGTGTCAAGCGTGAACTTAACCATTGAAGAGCAACCTGAGATCCCTATTGAAGAAAGATTGGGTGTTCAGGCATTAGCAGTAGTGATCATCAATTTTGATGGAGAGCATATTAGGGAGTATGAGGATATGGTTAATGCACTTTATGGTATGGGAAAGTACAATTTACACCAAAGAAACTCAACTTGGATCTAAAGAAAAGAGAACCCCACCTACAAAACTATACATTGATGATCCTCTAACATTAGAACTCAAAGCCCTTTCTTCTCATATTTGACATGTTTTCTTGAGGACCAACAATACCTTACCAGTCATTATAGCTACTGATCTAAACAAAAGAAAGTGGAGGCATTGAATATGTTCTCATAAAATCAAACTCATGCCAGACTACAAACCTAGTATTGAGCACCAGATGAGACTAAATCCACCTGTGCATAAACTCATCAAGAAGGAGATTATAAAGTGGTTAGATGTTGGAGTGGTTTATTCGATTGCAGACAATAAATGGGTAAGTCATGTTCAATGTGTGCCTAAAAAGGGAGGAATCATTGTGGTTCCAAATGTGAATAATGAGCTTATTCCTATGAGGTCGGTCACTTGTTGGAGAGTATGCATGGACTACTAGATATTGAATGTGTGGAAAGAAAAATACCACTTCCCAATGTCATTCATGGATCAAATGCTAGATCGTTGTTGCTGCTAAATGATCATACTATTTTCTTGATGTTTATTCAGGTTACAAAAAATATCAATTTCACCTGAAGACCAAGAAAAGATCACTTTGCTTGACCGTAGAGGATATTTTCTTTCAAAAGGATGTCATTTGGATTGTTTAATGTATCAGACTCTTTTCTGCGTTGAATGATGTCCATATTCTCAGACATGGTGAAAGACACAATTGAAGTTTTTATAGATGATTTTTTGTGGTAGGTGACTTGTTTGATGTATGCTTGGCTCATTTAGGTGACATACTTCAGAGGTATGAAGAGTGAAATCTTATGCTAAACTAGGTGAACTGTCACTTTATGGTGAAAAAGGCATAGTTCTTAGGCATCGAATCTCTAGTAATGGTATTAAGGTTGATCGAGCAAAAATTGAGGTGATTGAAAAATTTCCCACACTTATCTCAGTAAAAGGTGTTAGAAGGTTTCTGGGACATGCGAATTTTAACCCACATTTATCAAGATTTCTCCAACATAGCACACTCATAGTGCAAAGTTACTCAAGAAGTAGATGAAGTTTGTTTTTGACGAGGCCTATGTGAAGGCATTTGAAGGATAGAAAGAGAAGTTGATTTATGCACCCATCATTATCTCACCAAATTGGACCTCATTATTCCAAGTTATGTGTGATGTGGGTGGGGTAGCGCTTGGTGTAGTGTTAAGGGAAGATGCTTGAGAAGATTCTACATCCCATATACTATGCTAGCAAATCTTTCAATGTGGCTCAAAGAAACTATACAGTAACTTAACAAGAATTTCTTACTATGGTCTTTGCATTTGAGAAATTCAAATCTTACTTGCTTCGCATCAAAGTTATCATGCACACTAATAATGCATCATTGGAGTACCTTATGGTAAAGAATAATGCTAAACCAAGACTGATTCATTGAGTGTTGCTATTGCAAGAGTTTGATTTTAAAGTTAGAGACCGAAAAGGGATTGAAAAATAGGTTGCGGACATTTCTAGACTAGAAGAAGAAGCAATGCTGAAATTTGCGAATGTGGTTGAGATAGATGAAACTTTTCCAGATGAGCAAGTTTTGGTGGCATCGCATGATCTGATTCTATGGTATTTGCATATTTTGCTAATTATTTGGTGAGTGATGTGGTGCCATCCGATTTGTCTATTAACCAGTGCCAAATGCTTATGTGTATGTGAAGATGTTTTTCTGGGAAGAACCATATTTGTTTCATGTTTGTGCTGATGGGATTATTCGCCGCTTCCTACCTGAGATAGGGATAATGAGTACATTGGGAGCATGTCATTCATCTCATGTTGGAGGTCATCACAGTGGTATCCGGACCGCCCATAAAATCTTGCAATGCAGGTACTACTTGTCTTCTATCCACTAAGATTCTCATGATTTCACCAAATCTTATGATCACTATCGAAGAGAAGAAGGTATTTCAACGAAACATAAACTCCCACTCACTCTTTTTCTCTAGTAATTGAACTATTTGATGTTTGGGGCCTTCACTTTATAGGTCCCTTTGTGAGCTCTAATCGGATGAAGTACATACTTGTAGTTATTGATTATGTGCCCAAATAGGTGGAGGTCGTAGTGCTTCCTAGTAATGAAGGCAAGATTGTCACAACATTCCTTAAAAGAAATATCTTTTCTAGATCTAGTACACTGCGGGAAATTATCAGCGATGGAGGTTCTCAATTTCGTAATAGGTTGTTCAAAGTGTTGCTTGAGAAATATTGGGTTTGACATAGTGTAGAAACTCCCTATCATCCGCAGTCTAGTGGGCAAGTCGAAGTTTCAAATCATGAGATCAAGCAGATCCTAACAAATATTGTGAATGCTCATAGAAAGGATTGGTCGAGAAAGCCTCATAACGTTTTATGGAATATCGAACTACATTAAAGACTCCCATAGGTATGTCTCCTTATCAACTTGTGTTTGGAAAGTCTTGTCATCTGCCTATAGAACTCGAACACAAAGCCATGTGGGTGCTTAAAAAGCTAAATCTAGACTGCAGAAGATGCATCAACTAAATGAGCTTGATTAGTTTTGACTAAATGAATATAAAAGTTCAGCCTTGTACGAAGAGAGAATGAAAAGGTATTACGACCAAACGATTTAAAAGCGATAATTTGCACCGAGAGATTTGGTTCTTTTGTTCTACTCAAGGCTGCGCTTATTTCCTGGCAAGCTAAGGTAAAAATGGATGGGACCATTCCAAGTGGTTCAAGTATTCCCATATGGATCATTGGTCTTGGAAAATAATGAGGTTCAAAGTTAATGGGCAATGAATAAAAGCTTATATAGGCACTACTAAGGAAATTAAATTGTAGAAGCATGGAATCTTGGTGAAGTCTAAGTAACCAAACAGCCTGTGTTGCGCCGAGTCATCAAATCAAGTGTTGGTTGGGAGGTTGCTTAGGCCTACCCTACTGATGTCCTGTTTTTATTTCTTTGTAAGTTTTCTGAGTTTTAGATGTATTCTTAGTTTAGCATAGGCTAGATTAGTGTTAGTTTTAGTTTAGAGTCAAGGAAAAGGTAGGGTAGGCCTAATGGTTGTGAAGTGTGCAGGTATCAACAGAAAAATCTGGAAAAACTAAAAATGCAGAAGGGTTTATGGGTCATGGGTCAATCCATGGCTCGTGGACTGTGTTCATGAAACTCTAAAAAATTTGGTAGCCTACAAGACTTTTTCTACGAGTCCCATATACGAGTCGTGGTTATGTTAATGCACCGTAGATGGTGATCATAGAATTCAAAGTATATGACCAGCTGAAGGTTTAAATCAACGAGGACACAGTTGAGGTCGTGGAACTAAGTAATTAATTAGGGGTCTAAACTGATTTGGTTCAGTTTACACAATCATAATTCACGCTAGGGTTTTAGAAAAGAGTTCAAGAAGAGAAAAGAGGAGAAAGTTAAGAGTTTATCAAGTTCTTGAGATTTTTAGTTGCGGATTTTGCCAAGAGTTTGATCCCTAAGAGGTATGTGAGTTCACATAGCATTGGGTTCATTAACCCACGCGCCAATCATGTTATTTTCAGTAAAATTTCATTCTTGAGGTTAAAGGATTCAAGTTCTTGATGAGTTTTATTGAAGTTTCTTTCATAATGTTGATTGTTGAGGTTTTGATGAATTCTTGCGATAAGTGTTAGTGTTTCAAGGGTAGATTACCGTATACTATTGTTGGTATTCGAATCTAAGTGATTGGGGAAGAAATCATTCGATTCTAGGTGAATTGGGATTAGGAAATGAGGAAGAAAAAGTCGGACAGAAAATAAAGTACCAGGTCCACGTCGCGGACCTGTTCCTACAGAGTGAAACTTCCCTCTCCGCGTCCCAGAGAAAATGCGGACTCCACTATTTCAAAACTTATTTCACGACCAAATATTATAATATATCTCCACGTCGCGGACTTACTCCCTAGACAATGATTTTCAACCGTTTCTCATGATTAAGTATCAAAAAACTCATTTAATCATCATGATATCCTTCCTATCATAAATCACAACCTTGAATTCATAATTAAAATTCAAGGTAGAGTTAAGAGTCAAGTCTTGAGAGTTCTTCGAGTCATTTTGAGATATCTTTTACAAATCTTTTAAAAAGTTGTTTTAAAACTTGAGCATTTGAGTTTGAGGAAGAGTAGAGTTGAGTTCATTTTCTTTAAAATGATATATGGGAACTAAGTATTCCCAAGAGTAAATGTTTTCACATTTAAGATAAAAGAAACTACTGATTTCCAGAAGAGTTTTCATGGGCAGTTTTAGTACCATCTCTTTTAAGAGAAAGATTTTTGAGTACTAATCTCAAACCACAGAAAAAGTTTTGTTTTTAAATATATGAGCTAGTTACATTTTGGGAGTAGTATTGAGCACCGATATGGAGAAGAGTTCAGATAACTCAAAGTCTCCATAAACCATGTAGCCAACGTGTGTAGAAAGGGTCATACTTTTTAGATGATTCCTTAATGCTTTTTAGCATAGACTAGTGGATCCACTTAGTAGTACGTTCTATACCCCGGTAAAGTGTAGGACAGTTCTGGCAGCGTGGGCTAGACGATGTATCATCACACACCTCATACTGATGGTTGTCGGTTAGAGAAACGCCCACTGACTTATTTTGTATCTTTATATATACAAACAGAGTTTATATTGTATTTTCTAATACATTGAGTTGTTATCTATTGTTTAAAGCTTTTCTTCATACTGCATCTTTATTACTACTTTATATTGAAATGAGTTGAGTAGAGTTGAGACGAGGTAAGTGTTTCTTTCAGTTCCAGTTCAAGCTTATGTCTTGTTTTAGATTTCCCCTCACATACTCGTACATTCAATGTACTAACGCTATTTGTCCTGCATCATTCTATGATGCAGATACAGGTAATCAGGATCAGCATCCAGCGCTTCGTTGATCCGGTCGAGTTCCAGAGTTATTTGGTGAGCCTCCTTGCTTCCGAAGGATCCCTTTATTATATTTTATCATTTCAGTTCTGTTAGGATGATCGAGGGTCTTGTCCCGACATCCCTCCTAGTATTAGAGGCTTCATAGATAGATAGACAGTAGTACATGAGTCTATTCCATTTTCAGTTATAAATGTTTAAAGACTTGAGTTGCCTTGTTGGCTAGTTGAATGTATTTCTAAAACATTCTAAGTTTACTTTAGAGACAGTTGAGTAAAGTTGCATTTGATTTCTTTTATTGATGCTTAAGTCTTCCGCTGAGAATCTAGCTAGGCCAAGGGATCGCTTGGGGCCAGCAATGGTTCTCGAGTGCCCGGTCACGCCCGGGGTATAGGCTCGGGGAGTGACAAACTTGGTATTAGAGCACAGAGTTCAAGAGTCCTAGGGTGTCTATGAAGCCGTGTCAGTAGAGTCCTAGTTATCGGTGTGAAGCGCGCTACATCAATAATTAAGAGGCTGCAACAGTTAGGAACTATCTCACTTCTTTCATACTCATTTCATGCGATATATTTCATCTATATAAAAGTTTCTTTCTAACTCATGCTTGCACGTATCTTTCAGATCATGCCTTCACGAAGAGTTGTCTCAGGTCGTCCTGCTAGAAGGAATGTTGAGGATCAAGAGGTACCTAATGCGCCAGAAGTGCAACCCCAAGGAGAGGTCACTAATGCTGTGAGTTCCGTGAAGCTATCTGGATGCTGAGCCATGTTGTGACAAACCAAGCTGGGAAACAAAGAGGGAATCGAGAGGATGTGTCTTATACATCAAGGATCCATAAGTTCTTAAGGATGAATCCTCCAAACTTCACTGGTTCAAGTGTCACTGAGGATCCGGAAAACTTTGTGGAAGAGTTGCAGAAAGTGTTTGAGGTTATGCATGTTATTGATGCTGAGCGAGTGGAACTAGTTGCATACCAACTGAAGGGTGTTACTAGAATCTGGTTTGACCAATGGAAGAAGGGTAGAGCCGAGGGTGCACCGATTGTGAGTTGTGTTATGTTCGAGAGTGCCTTTATGGGGCGTTTCTTTCCCCGTGAGCTAAGAGAGGCAAAGGAAAGAGAATTTCTCACTCTTAAGCAAGAATTTATGAGTGTGCATGAGTTCAGCCTCAAGTTCACCCAACTTTCCCGTTATGCCCCGGAGATGGTTGCTGACATGAGGAGCAGGATGAGTATGTTTATTGCTGGGTTGTCTCATCTATCAAGTAAGGAGGTCAAGGCAGCTATGCTAATAGGGGATATGGACATATCAAGATTGATGATCCATGTGCGACAGGTTGAAGAAGATAAGTTGATGGATAGAGAAGAGTTTCAAAACAAGAAAGCTAAGACAACAGGGAATGAGTCCGGGCATTAGAAGAGTAATGCAAACCAGTCATCGTTCCAACATAAGCAAAAGGGACCTGCTCCATCATCTGCTAGTGCACCTTCACCAAGGAATAGAGGTGAGTTCAATAATCAGAATTCACAAAACTTCAGAGCTAAACCTGCACAGTCTCAAGGTAGTGTGGCACAAGGAGGAAATGGGACTTATACATGTGCTAAGTGTGGTAGAACCCACTCAGGAGTGTGTTGTGATGCCTCCACTGGTTGCTTCAAGTGTGGTCAATTAGGTCACTTCATGAAAGAGTTTCCTAAGAACAGGCAGGGAGGTGGAAATAGGGGCAATAGAGCCCAATATCTTCAGTTGCTCCACCAGACAGAGCCGCACCTAGAGGAGCTACTTCAGGGTCAGGCGGAGGGGCAAACCGTCTATATGCTATCACCAGTCACCAAGAGCAAGAGATTCTCCAAATGTTTTCACTGGTATGATCAAAGTGTTTACTTTTGATGTATATGCTTTGCTAGATCCGGGAGAGATTCTATCTTTTGTGACTCCTTATGTTGCTATGAATTTTAATATCCTTCCTGAGCAACTTCTTGAGCCCTTTAGTGTTTCTACACCTGTTGGTGAGTCTATTCTAGTTGAGAGAGTTTATCATGGTTGTACCATTTCTGTCAATCACAAGGACAACATGGCTGACTTAGTCGAGTTAGATATGGTAGATTTTGATGTCATTCTAGGAATGGACTGGCTTCATGCCTGTTATGCCTCATTTGATTGTAGAACTCGAGTAGTTAAGTTCCAGTTTCCTAATGAGCCAGTTATAGAGTGGAGGAGTAGTTCAGCAGTGCCTAAGGGTAGTTTCATTTCGTACCTTAAGGCCGGAAAGTTAGTTTCCAAGGGGTGCATCTATGACTTAGTCCGAGTTAATGACTCTAGTGTTGAGACACCATCTATTCAGTCAGTTTCAGATGTTAATGAGTTTCCAGAAGTCTTTCCAGATGATCTTCCCGAAGTCCCTCCTGAGAGAGAAATAGACTTCGGTATAGATATTCTTCTCGATACTCATCATATCTCTATTCTGCCATATAGAATGGCTCTAGCAGAGTTAAAAGAGTTAAAAGAGCAGTTGAAAGATCTTCGTGAGAAAGGTTTCATTCGACCAAGTGTCTCACCTTGGGGCGCTCCGATCTTATTTGTGAGGAAGAAAGATGGTTCTCTTAGAATGTGTATAGATTACTGTCAGTTGAACAAGGTTACTATCAAGAATAAGTATCCTCTTCCGAGAATTGATGATCTCTTCGATCAACTTCAGGGTGCCACTTGTTTTTCTAAGATAGACCTCAGATCTGGCTACCACCAGTTGAGAGTAAGAGAAAGTGATATTCCTAAGACAGCCTTCAGGACTCGCTATGGTTATTATGAGTTCCTAGTTATGTCCTTTGGTTTGACTAATGCTCATACAACATTCATAGACCTTATGAATAGAGTATTCAAGCCTTATTTAGATATGTTTGTTATCGTATTCATCTATTCAAGAAATGAGGAAGATCATGCTAGTCATCTTAGAATAGTTTTCCAAACTCTAAAGGATAAGAAGTTATATGCTAACTTCTCTAAGTGTGAATTTTGGCTTGAGTCTTTGGCATTATTAGTCCACATTGTTTCTGGTGAAGGGATTAGAGTTGATACTCAAAAGATTGAGGCTGTGCAGAATTGGCCTAGACCCACATCCCTAACTGATATTAGGAGTTTCTTGGGATTGGCTGGCTATTATAGAAGGTTTGTCGAGGTATTTTCATCTATTTCATCCCCGTTGACCAAGTTGACTCAGAAAATAGTTAAGTTTCAATGGTTTGAAGCTTATGAAAAAATCTTTCAGGAATTGAAAAAGAGGTTGACTACTGCCCCAGTGTTGACCTTACCAAAAGTTACACAAGGTTTTGTTGTGTATTGTGATGCATCCAGAGTTGGATTGGGTTGTGTATTGATGCAGAATGGCAAGGTTATAGCTCATGCCTCCAGACAGCTTAAGATTCACGAGAGAAATTATCCAACTCGTGATCTAGAGTTGGATGTTTTAGTATTTTCTTTGAAAATATGACGTCACTATATTTATGGTGTTCATGTGGATGTGTTCATCGATCACAAGAGTCTTCAGTATGTGTTTAGTCAGAAAGAGCTTAATATCAGACAGAGGAGGTGGTTGGGTTACTCAAGGATTATGATATGAGTATTTTCTATCACCCAGGTAAAGCAAATGTTGTTGCAGATGCTTTAAGTAGGTTGTCTATGGGTAGTACCTCCCATGTTGAGGAAGACAAGAAAGAGTTAGAAAAATATGTGCATAGACTTGCACGATTAGGAGTTCGACTAATGGATTCCAACGAAGGAGGAATAGTTGTGATGAATGGGGCTGAATCATCATTAGTGTCTGAAGTAAAAGAGAAACAAGATCAAGACCCTGTTTTGCTTGAATTAAAGACAAATGTTCATAAACAAAAAGTGATGGCTTTTGAACAAAGGGGAGATGGTGTATTGAGATATCAAGGTAGATTGTGTGTACCAAAGGTGGATGAACTCCAAGAGAGGATCATGGAGGAAGCTCATAACTCCAGATATTCTATCCATTCGGGTTCCATAAAGATGTATTGTGACTTGAGATAAGTCTATTGGTCGAGTAGTATGAAGATGGGCATTGCAGAGTTCGTTGCAAGTGCCCGAATTACCAACAAGTCAAGGTAGAGCACTAGAGGCCTAGTGGTATGGCACAAAATATAGAACTTCCAGAAAGGAAGTGGGAGATGATCAATATGGATTTTATTACTGGTTTACCATGGTCTCGCAGGCAGCATGATTCGATTTGAGTGATATTAGATCGAATGACTAAATCAGCCCATTTCTTAGCGGTAAAGACTACTTTTTCAGCAGAGGACTATGCTAAGTTATATATTCAAGAGGTAGTCAGAATTCATGGAGTTCCGGTGTCCATCATTTCAGATAGTGGTGCGCAATTCACTGCACAATTTTGAAAGTCTTTCCAGAAAGGTTTGGGTTCCAAGGTAAATTTGAGTACTGCTTTCCATCCTCAGACAGATGGTCAAGAAGAGTGCACCATTCAGACTTTAGAGGATATGTTGAGGGCGTGTGTGATCGATTTCAAGGGTAATTGGGATGACCACTTACCTCTCATTGAGTTTTCTTACAACAACATATATCACTCTAGCATCCAGATGGCTCCTTGTGAGGCTCTTTATGGGAGAAGATGTAGATCTCCTATTGGATGGTTTGAGGTTGGTGAAGCTAGGTTGATAGGACCAGACTTGGTTCATCAAGCCATGGAAAAAGTTAAGACTATTCAAGAGAGCTTGAAAACAGCGCAGAACCCTCAGAAATCCTATACAGATGTTAGGAGAAGAGACTTAGAGCTTGAAGTAGATGATTCGGTTTACTTGAAGGTTTCACCCATGAAGGGTGTTATGAGGTTTGGTAAGAAGGGGAACCTTAGTCCCCGATATATTGGTCCTTACAGAATATCCAAGAGGATCAGTAACGTGGCTTATGAGTTGGAGCTACCGCAAGAGTTAGCAGCGGTCCATCCAGTATTTCACATTTCTATGTTGAAGAAGTGTATAGGCCATCTTTCACTTATCATACCTACTGAAGATATTGGTACTAAGGATAGCTTATATTATGAGGAGATTCCTATTCAGATTCCAGATCGCCAGGTTCGCAAGTTGAGAACCAAGGAGGAAGCATCAGTCAAGGTTCTCTGGAGGAATCAAATTGTTGAGGAAGCTACTTGGGAAGCTGAAGAGGATATGAAGCAGAGATACCAACATCTCTTCAAGTTCGGAGAAATTCTAAATTAAAGTACTAATCCTTTTCTTGGCATTTGTTTTAAGTTGACATGTTGTGTTATATATTGCTTGTTGGGTGTTTGAACTGAATGTTAAATGTGACACCCTTAGTCTACTTAAAGTAATCTCATTCGAGGATAAATTTTCCCAAGGGGAAGATATTGTAACACCTCGGTATTCAAAAGAGCTAAAATTAGAAAGGACTAAATTGAAAATAGCAAAATCTGAAATTTTGCAAGTTATGCTTCAGTTATGAGTTTTGAGTCAACTTCAAATAACCATAACTTTCAGTACAGGATAAGTTAGGTGGCCCTTAAGATATCAAATGAAAGGCCTTGGAATCCTCTTTCCAACGCCACCAAGTTTGCTAATTTTTGAGCTCGTATAAGAGAGATATGACTGTTTGAAGTCGGGCTGTCTATTTAAGAAAAGTTACCCAGATTTAAGAGGGGTATTTAGGTCTTTTCCTTACCCTATCAAATTTAACTCGATTTTAGTAATTAATTAGGGGTCTAAACTTATTTGGTTCAGTTTACACAATCATAATTCACGCTAGGGTTTTAGAAAAGAATTCAAGAAGAGAAAAGAGGAGAAAAGTCAAGCGTTCGTCAAGTTCTTGAGATTTTTTGTTGCGGATTTCACCAAGGGTTTGATCCCTAAGAGATATGTGAGTTCACATAGCGTTGGTTTCGTTCACCCACGCACCAATCATGTTATTTTCAGTGAAATTTCGTTCTTGAAGTTAAAGGATCCAAGTTCTTGATGAGTGTTATTGAAGTTTCTTTCATAATCTTGATTGTTAAGGTTTTAATGAATTCTTGAGATAAGTGTTAGTGTTTCAAGGGTAGTTTTGAGTAGATTATCGTATACTAACGCTGGATATTCAAATCTAAGTGATTGGGAAAGAAATCATTCGATACTAGGTGAATTGGGGTTAGAAAACGAGGAAGAAAAAGTCGGACAGAAAATAAAGTACCAAGTCCGCGACGCGGATCTGTTCCTTCAGAGTGAAACTTCCCTCTCCGCTTCGCGGAGAGAACGCGGACTCCACTGTTTCAAAACTTATTTCGCGACCAAATATGATAATCCATCTTCACGTCGTGGACTTGCTCCCCAGACAGTGTTTTTCAACCGTTTCTCATGATTAACTATCAAAAAACTCATTTAATATCACGATATCCTTCCTATCATAAATCACAACCTTGAATTCATAATTCAAATTCAAGGTAGCGTTAAGAATCAAGTCTTGAGAGTTCTTCGAGTCATTTTGAGAAGTCTTTTACAAATCTTTTAAAACTTATTTTAAGACTTGAGCATTTGAGTTTGAGGAAAAGTAGAGTTGAGTTCATTTTCTTTAAAATGATATATGAGAACTAAGTATTCCAAAGAGTAAATATTTTCACATTTAAGATGAGAGGAAACACCGATTTCTGAAAGAGTTTTCATGACCAGTTTTAGTACCATCTTTTTTAAGAGAAAGATTTTTGAGTAATAATCTCAAACCATAGAAAAAGTTATGTTTTTAAATATATGAGCTAGTTACATTTTGGGAGTAGTATTGAGCACCGATATGGGGATGAGTTCAACTAACTCAAAGTCTCCATAAACCATGTAGCCAACGTGGGTAGAAAGGGTCATACTGTTTAGATGATTCCTTAATGCTTTTTAGCATAGACTAATGGATCCACTTAGTAGTAGGTTCTATACCCCGGCAAAGTATAGGACAGTTCTGGCAGGATGGGCTAGACGATGTATTATCACATAGCTCATAGTGATGGTTGTCGGTTAGAGAAACTCCCACAGACTTATTTTGTATCTTTATATATACAAACAGAGTTTATATTGTATTTTCTAATACATTGAGTTGTTATCTATTGTTTAAAGCTTTTCTTTATACTGTATCTTTATTACTGCTTTATATTGAAATGAGTTGAGTAGAGTTGAGACGAGGTAAGTGTTTATTTAAATTCCAGTTCAAGCTTATGTCTTGTTTTAGATTTCCCCTTACATGCTCGTACATTCAATGTACTGACGCCATTTGGCCTGTATTATTTTATGATGCAGATACAGGTAATCCGGATCAGCATCCAGTGCTTTGTTGATCCGATCGAGTTCCAGAGTTATTTGGTGAGCCTCTTTGCTTCTGGAGGATCCCTTTATTATGTTTTATCATTTCCGTTCTGTTAGGATGATCGGGGGTGTTTTCCCGACATCCCTCATAGTATTAGAGGCTTCATAGATAGATAGATAATAGTTCATGAGTCTTTTCCATTTTCAGTTATAAATGTTTAAAGACTTGAGTTGCCTTGTTGGCTAGTTGAATATTTATTTCTAAAACATTCTAAGTTTACTTTTGAGACAGTTGAGTAAAGTTGCATTTGATTTCTTTTATTGATGCTTAAGTCTTCCGCTAAGAATCTAGCTAGGCCAAGGGTTCGTTTGGGGCCAGCAATGGTTCTCAAGTGCCCGATCACGCCAAGGGTGTAGGCTCGGGGCGTGACAGGTATGTAGGGAGTTCATCAATGAGTTCAATTCACCCATTGAGTCCCCAAGGTTTCTCCAATTCAATTTCTCAAGATTTGATTAGATTTTCACTCAATTCCTCATGGGTTCTATTTGTATGGATTCAATTGCTTTATTATGATCTTATTTTGCTGATTTGGATTTAATTACATGCTTTTCAACCAATTCCATGTGAACCCATGCATTGATGTATATATTTTGACTATGAACCCTAATTTAGTTGAATTCATGAATAAGCTTGAATCTATGAATATGTTTTATGAAATTATCCATGTTTTTATGAAAGCAATGTTTATGACTCAAGTAAGCTTATAGATGAAGGTATCTATAGGTTCAATAAAGCTTGGCCACATGACATGAATGACATCTAGATTTTCCCTCAATGCTTTTCAGGCTATTTTCCTAAATTAGGCCTTGATTAGTATGGTATCAGGATATGTCATCAATGATTATAGATCACGCTTTCAAAACTATTTCTATTAGTTGTAGGGAATCTCTAGAATGAAGTGAATGACTATGAGCCTTAAAAGATATTATGAAAAGATCATGGATGGTGAAAGGTTTTCTCATGCATGGTCTAAGGAGCTATCCTGTGATATTTCTATCTTGGATTAGTATCTTAATTGTACTTTTCCATGGATAATAAGATGAGTAAGATTAAAGACTATTATGTGGGATTTATGCTTAGAACCGAGAGGATATTGAGATGGAAGCTCTCCAATAGCTAAAGATCGGGTTTCTAGTAGCAATCTCCTTATCCCATACTTATGTGCCCCCATAAGATGATTGTCTTAAATAGACATTAGCTAGTGGATTCACATAAGTTAGAAGTTCATGGTCCTTACCTTGGTGAGTAGGACACCCCTTTTCGATGTGGGGTAGACACTGGATTCCATATTATAGCTCGCATGGTCTATATGTTGGTTAACGACAAACTTCCCACAAAAAGAACTAAGTTGATTTCTATTTTTTTATGAAGCTTCCTTTATGATTTAAAGATGCATTGACCATGTTCATGATTTATGAATCTTCTTAAACGGTTTTACTATGTTTTAACTTGGTCATGCATTCCATGTTTTCGATTATGTCCCTTTATGATCATGTCTCATGTTTTATTACATTCCCCTCATAGTTGGTACATTCCATGTACTAACACATACTTTTGCCTGCATTATTTCACTAATGTAGGGTCTGACGTTTCCACTCCGCATCTCCGTGGCTAGCGTTCACTTTAGTAGATATTGAAAATTGGTAAGTCCTCATGTTCCGAGGACCGAACCCTTTATTGCTTATTGTCTTTACTTTTCCGTATTGTATGCGATGCATCGGTTACTTCCCAATCACTCTTGATTTACTAGATGGCTTTGAGACTATGTTAGACTTCCGCTACATTTTTGTCTACTCTTATGATATGAACTATCCTTTAAAATCTCTTGATTTTTTATTATCTTGTATGATGTATGCTAAGTGGCTTGTGTATGGCCTCTCGGGGTCCTATACGCTATGTCACGTCTAGGGTGTTCTTTGGGTCGGGACAAATAATTGAGTCATGCAACCCATGATTTTGTTGCTTTCATAGTCTTTTGAATCTTACTCATGCATTTGTTAATAGCTCATTCTCCAGTTGTCTAAGTACAAGATACTATTGACAACTTGCATTAATTCTTCCAGATACTAAACTCCACTTGTGAATGAAGATATGAACTAGTTTTGTCTAGGAGACAATCTCATCTAGTTGCAATGTTTTGAACTATGCTTTTGTTTCACCAGCAAGAGAATACACAAACATGTTAAATTTTAAAAGTTCATCATATAGTAATGCACTCATATGATTAACACCAATTCTCATGAAATTTCTTAAGTATTTGTGAGGATCACTCTCCCAAAGATTGCAATACAATCCTTGACTCTTGAGATCACTTTCAATTGAATCCTGTAAATATACCAATGCTATCTTGGATATTTCAATTTTTGCATTTAATATTGTAATCAAGCATAGATCCCCATAATGTGAAGGTTTTGAATATGATTTGCAAATTTTCAAAGTCATCTCTTTATTGTTGACTATTTGTAACACCCCGGAAACTAGTAGGCTAAACTAGAGCTTGACGTGAGGGTTAGAGTCGTGAATAACTCTCCGTACTTAAAATGAAGGGTTTCGGGTTAGAATGTCAAGGTACAACCCCTAAGGAGCAACCAAGGGCCCTTGAGGAGGACCCTAGAATCTGCCTCAAAAATAGTGACCCACGACTGGACCCACGCCCCGTGGGTGAGGGGTCGTGGGTCAGGGTCCCAAAAACAGGCCCCCAGTAAACCAACCACGATTCACCAACACGCCACGTGGGTCTATCCACGGCCCGTGGACGTGGTTCCGTGGGTGGTGGCCTGGAGACAATTTTTAGAAATTAGTTAGGGGCACTTTGGGGTTTTCCAGTTTTAAGTGGGATTAAGTGGTGTCATTTTAACCTAATTTAGACCACCTATATAAATACTTTAGACCCCTAAATTCATTGATCCTAGTCATTATTTCAACTCACCAAAAAGAACCCAATTCTCTCTCAAATATTCTCTCTCTGGAAAATGAAGAAGAAGAAGAAGAAGAAGAAGAAGAAGAAGAAGAAGGGTCAAGCTAGGACAAAATCCTCCAATCTTCCAAGCTTTGTGATGGATTTGTATCCAAGGTATGATAGCTTATTCATCCATGGATTCTTCCATCCATGGAGCCCCCTAGAATTCCCCAATTTGATGAAGAATTTCCCCAATTCAAGTTAGGGTTTCTTCAATGTTGTGGGTTATGATGTATGCTGATCCAATTGAGTGGATAATGATTGTTTATGATTGAATTAGTAGTTAATCATGTTATTATGATGAAATTACATGTTTTCCATGCCTAACCCTAATTTAATTGATGAAATTGAATTAATGTGGGTTTATGCCTTGAAAAGGGAAATTGAGTATTTAGTGATGATCTTCTAGGGTTGATGATATATATATAGTAGCTGCTTGAGAGTAAAAGCATGTGGACATGAATCGAATTAGAATAAATTATATATGATGGATCATTATTAGTAATGCTTGAGATTTAGCCTTTATGATGATATATGACTAGAATTGCTTAAGAATGGAGCATGTGATTAGAATGTCTTGTGATCTAGGCCTATGTGATGATTGTATGAAGTAAAGCTTTGAGAGTAAGGCTTGTTGTTATGAATGTTGATAACTAGGGCTTTGAGAGTAAAGCTAATATGTTGAATTATGTATGTAAAGGCTTTGAGAGTGAAGCCTATATGAGAATGGTAGACTAGTAGATAGCATTGTTATGGAAGGACTTTACCCACCTAATCTACCTTATGAATGTTTGAATACATAATGTGATAGAATCAGATGAAACATGGATTGGTTGTCAAGGACATCCTTCCATGAGACATGAAAGTTAGGTAAGGCTTAATAACTAGCCTAAGGGGTGTATGCTTGAACCCGAGTGTATATTGACAATGAGATTGAAGTTCACACCTAGTTGAGTCCGGGCTTCCAAATAAGAAGGGGGAACTCTCACATAGTAGGGTTCAGGTTTTCATAAAGTAGGTCTCATGAGATGGAAGCCTTCACCTAGTGGAGTCTGGGTTTCTAGTAGCAATCTCCGTATCCAATGAACTAAGACATACTTAAAGAAGTATCTCCTAGTGTTCAAAATAATAATGAACTAAGACATACTTCAAGAAGTATCTCCTAGAGTTCAAAAGCAATAATGAACTAAGACATGCTTAAAGAAGTATATCCTAGTGTTCAAACTAATAATGACCTAAGATGTGCTTCAAGAAGTATCTCATAGTGTTCAAAGTAAAGAGGAATTAAGATGTGCTTAAAGAAGTATCTCGTAGTGTTCAAAGGATTTAAAAGAGGGACTAGTCCCCAATAAAGAAGTATGATCATGATGGCCTAAAGTGGTACTTAGTATGGGTGAGATTATGGGGTCTTATCCATGCATTCCACAAGTATGACTTGAAGCTAATTATGAAGTGTTTCTCTTATATGTTGTATGCTTAGCTTGGATTATTGCTATAGTTGCCTTCCTTGATATGTTTGACTAAAGGTGAAGGTTCCCTTGTCTATGAGAATTAAGCTAAGGGTGAGATCAAAAGATGGTAAGTATGATCATGATGGCCTAAAGTGATACTTAGTATGGGTGAGATTATGGGGTCTTATCCATGCATTGCACAAGTATGCTTTGAGGTTACTTATGAAGTAGTTCTCTTATGTTATGAAGATCTAAGGATTTACTATGCTTATGAACATGATGTACTTCTTATGTTATGGATCATGCCTTATGTTGACTAATGTTTATGTTATGTCTATATTGGAGATTATGCTTGCTAATATGATGTTATACGCTTATGGTGTTATGCTAGCTATCATATTTAGTACATTTTGTTCTAACACATACTGTTGCCTACATTCTTATCAAATGTAGGGTCCGGCGATATTGAGTTTTATCCTCGTGGCTAGGTTTCTAGTAGAGCAAGGAGTTGAAGATTGGTGAGTCCTCATAGCATTCGAGGATATAGCCACCATTTCCTTTATGTTCTTTCATTTTATGTTTTAGACTTTTGTATGGGCTGCGTCCCAAAGATTATCATGTATTAGATGGTTTGAGACAAAGGGTTATAGACTTCCGCTTGTTTTTAAAAGGACTTCGATTGTATGGAAAAAGTTTTAAAATTTCCGCATCATTTCTATTGCTTTATGTTATGATATGTTAAGGGGCTTGTATGAGATCTCTCGGGGTCTTGTACGCCTTGTTTCATCTAGGGTGTACCCCTGGGTCGTGACACTATCATAGTCATCTTTTATTTTACATCGGTCAGTGCTTGAGAGTAGCTAAGAAGGGATGTCCTAGAATGACCGACATCCTAGCATCAACTTCAAATTCCATAATTATGTCTGTGGGGATGATGAATATCCTAACTCTTATGAGCAAATCTTCACTGATATCATTTGGCTTTAAGTGGGATCTGTTGCTAGTAGTAAGGTGATGATGGTTGGATGGGGTTTTTCTAGCCCTAGAGCTTTGAACACAGATAATGGCATTAGATTTATACTTGCTCCTAGATCACATAGTGCAAGTCTAACATCCCTCTCACCAATTTGTTTCATCAAGATTTTTGGGAAGCTTGTTCCTCTCTCTTGAAACTACCTAGATCATCAAGCTTTGTCCAATTTCTTTCTTGCAAGTCACTATCTATGGTAGATACTTCACATACTTCAACATGGCCCTCAATGTATCAATAATTGAAATGTTGATGTGTAGTCCATTGAAAGTATTGAAGAACCAAGTTAAACTAACCTGCTCCTTGTTTTGTTTCAACTTCTCGAGAGTTGGTGGAGTACTTTAGAGCAGGTGTAGTTACCACAAACATTCTGACTTCTTCATCTTTGCTTACATGTTCATCAATAATACATGTTTTTGCTTATAACTTCTTCTTCTTCCAACTTTTTACTCACCATTACGTAATCTATGGCTACATCTTAATCTTGTGTTGTGATAGCCATGTATTGATTTACTCTACCTTCATTTATATTAGTGGGTGTATTTGATCAATTTGAATGTCTAAATTTAATTATACATTTTTTCGATCATAATATATAAACATATTTTAAAAGCACAAAAAAAGAAATAGGAAAAAAAATTGAAAAAGAAAACAAGGGGATAAAAGAATAAAGAAAGATAAAAAAATCATTTTTATGATCAATATTTATAGGAATGAATTACTTTTCTATCTATTTTAGGCAACCATATAGTTGTATAAGATGAGAAGGTGAGAGATGAAGTATAGGGAACACAGCAGCTCCAAACCTTTAAGTTGATTTTAGTGAAAATTTACACGACAAAATCGAGGTTGCATCTCAAAACCTGTAACTCACCGTTCCATCCATAAACCCTTATCCTTGTTTTACACATACATAGGCTGGGGTAAGTCTTGTTCTATTTTTCTAATCAGCCAAAACCCTAATATTCATAGTTTTTTTAATGGCCTAACCCATTGGTGGCCACTTAAAGTTGGCACAAATTTTTACTTAGACACTTTAACTAGGCTTGGTTTATTTTAGACACCTCATGGCATGTCCCGTTATGTCTTTTTGACACTTTTTTGACAATCAGCCAAATGTGTAAGGTATGTGTAACACACTCGTTGATGACATGTCAAAGTGGCGAATTAAATAAAGACATGTGGCATATATGTCAAAAATATATTTTTAAATAATGAATTTTGTATAGAAAAAAATGGTCAATCACTCAATGATATGTGTCATTTTAAAGCCTAAATAATTTTAAAAAAAAACATAACCTATCATAGATTATCTTCTCCAGCACCCCGATCCCCAACCCCTTTCCCACCACCCGATCCCCAAACCCCTCCCCCATCCAAATCATCTTCCCCCACCAGCCCCACCACCCGAACTCCCTCCTCTCCCCCACCCAAATCATTTTCTTGGTGAAATCATTTCTTTCAAGTTTATGATTAGTTCTTCACTTAAGACGCAAGACTCTCTTGTTTAATCTTTCTCAATTGTTTTCTCTACTATTTCTATGTTTTTTCATAAATCAAATTAATTATAGCTTGATCTACTATAATGTTGGTTGTTTTTGTTTTAACTAATTAACACCATCAAATCTACTTATCCATGGAAGGAGTTTAAGTTTTGAGATATGGTGGTTAAAAAATGGGGGAAAAGACAAAAAACTAAAATAAAAATGAATTAAATAACTTTTTCACGCGTTGGTAGTGAGTGTATCTCACTCACTATGTCATGTCAGCAAAAAGTGTCAAACTGACACAGCAGGACATGACATGAGGTGTCTAGAATGAACAAAGCCTAGTTAACGTGTCTAAGTGAAAATTTGTGCCAACTTTAGGTGGCCACCGATGGGTTAGGCCTTTTTTAATCAAGATTTGATTAAGAGGATTTATGGTGTCATTTATTTTTTGTCTCCAACCTGTATTGTTGATTTTGTTTTCTGGATGTTATGTCAATCTAAGTTTCTCAAGATTGATTACTCATGGAAAATGGAGTGGGGGGGAGGGTGCACAAGATGGAATTGTAAAGGAGAAGGAAGCAGTGGGGTTAGTTGAAGTGAAATAATCACAAGGGGATCAAGTGTTTGAGGAGGCAATAGAGCTTGAGAGTTCAGCCATTTATAAGGAGAAAATAAAAAAATGGCATAACGCCAAAATACTTCATCAAGTTTGAAGTTGATGATCTTGTGTTGGTCTTCAACTCTCGTCTGAGACTCTTTTCGGGAAAACTTAATTCAAAATGGTTGGGTCCATTCAAAGTAGATCGTGTGTATGCAAACGGGGTAATAGAAGTTGAGAACGAAGATGGGTCAATGTTCAAGGTGAATGGGAAAAGGTTGAAGATTTACTTTGGAGAATGCATCAATGTAACTAAGATTAATGTGGTGTATTTGGATGATGCTTGAATGCATGTCCACGATGTACCACAATGTTAACTAAGGCGCTTCCTGAGAGGCAACCCAAACTTTACTTTTTGTTATTTGAATAACATTTGTTGGATGCACATGTTGGAGTTCCTATTTTTGAAGAAAGGGAAATGGGCGAGGGGCTGGAACACTCGGTGAGTCACCAAATTACCCCCATAATCGCCCAAATGCATCGTCCATGAAGATAAAAAATGAGGAAGGTTCTGGAAGTTTGGGCGAGCTTACAACCCATTCAGCGAGTCACTGAGCTGGATCGGCGAACCCGATTGAGATCGCCCTTTGCACCTTCTAAAGGGTTGCATAATCTGTCAAGTTCGGCGGGCTAAGGCCCATTCGGCGGATCGCCGAATCGATTCGGCGACATTAGTAAGGTCGCTAAATAGGGCGCGCACTGAATAGTCTCTAACATTTTAAATTCAAATCTTCTCTTTTTATTTAAAAATTTCAACTCCTCTACTCTTTCCCTCAAACTTTAGACTAAAATTTTGTTTAAGTGTCGTGTGATTTGCTTCTGAAGTGTCGTTGTGATCCCTCTACTTTCCCTTTTTGTTGTGTCTGTCTCATTGTCCACATTGGAGGTTGGTTTCTCAAATTTTGTTTACTTTTGCGCTATACTAGAAATGCTATTGGGTAGTGTAATGGAATTATCGTTGCTTAGTTAAATTTTGTACTTTGACTGTATGTCTGTTGATTCATATAGTTTTAAACTGAAATCGAGCATGTTAAATCAATTGGTTGGGCTAATTTGTTTAAGTTTCTCGTGTTAGATAACTAAATTGTGGGTATTGCATATTGGGTAGTGTAGGGGTAAAGTCCGAGCAACCCGAATTTGACCATATGACTTAAATTTTCCCGATGATGGATTGAGTGACGTCGTTCTTAAGGGAAAAATCGTCGTTTGGTTAAATTAGTGATAATTGGGGGAAGTCTGAGTACCCTGGTTTGTGAATACATCATGGGTAGATTGGAATTGTTTCAAATTGGTGTGTCATAGGTTGTTGGTTGTCATTCGAGAAAAATATTGGGGAGGTGATGCGTTGGGCCATTTTGGCGAGCTTCGGCAAGCTCGCTGAGTCGCCAAATGTCCTCCCCATCACCTAACTTCTAGGTTTATGAAGGGGAATCACTGTTACTTTTGGCTATGACCCTTCAGCTCGCCGAAGTGATTCGGCAAGTCGCCAAATGACATTGATATCGCCTTTCTGACCTGTATTTTTGCTGAAATTTTTTGTAACATTCGGTGAGGTCTCTCTTGCTCACCGAGTCAGCTCGGCGATTTGCCGAATGGTCTTAAGATCACCCTTTTTGACCTAAATTTTTGTTGGGACTGTCTATAACATTCGGTGAGGCCTCTTTTGCTCGCCAAATGTACTGGGCAAATCATCGAACTGTTTGGTGAGTTTGTCTTCATTTTTCTTGAGAATTCTGTTTCACTAACCTTTTGCGATCAAATTTGTTCTTGTTTGTGTGATTTTACAGGTATGGCTAGGCCTAAGGTTCCAACTCAAAGTGCATTCGATGAGGATTGTCCTCCACCTCGGAGGAGGCTCAGGCCACAGGCTCCACCACCCCTAAAGAAAGAAAAGGGGGTTGTAATTGCGGCAGAAGTTGAACCACCCCAAACCACTCGTCGTAAACCTCCTCAGGCGAGTGGTAAGGGCAAAAACATGTTGTGTCAGACACAAGCTTGGATGATAGTTTGTACATCGATCCCGTCCAGCTCACCTCCTCCGGGTCGGAGAATGAAGAGGTTGAGGAGTCCGGGACTCCAGTCCATACACCGGTAACAGAAGCTGAGTTGCAGAAACATTTAGAACTTGATCGATCTTCAGTTACTATTAAACGACTTAGTTTATACTTAATAACTCATAAAATGACTAGATCGATCTTGAGTTATTATTAAACGACTTAGTTTATACTTAATAATTACAAAATGACTAAATTGATCTTCAGTTATTTTTAAATGACTTAGTTTAAACTTAGTAATTCACAAAATGACTAGATCGATCTTCAGTTATTATTAAACGACTTATTTATACTTAATAATTCACAAAATGACTAGATCAATCTTCAATTATTATTGAACGACTTAATTTATACTTAATAATTCACAAAATGACTAGATTGATCTTCAATTATTATTAAACGACATAATTTATACTTAACAATTCACAAAATGACTAGATCGATCTTCAGTTATTATTAAACGACATAATTTATACTTAATAATTCACAAAATGACTAGATCGATCTTCAATTATCATTAAACGACTTAGCTTATACTTAATAATTTACAAAATGACTAGATTGATCTTCAGTAATTACTAAACGACTTAGTTTATACTTAATAATTTACAAAATGACTAGATCGATCTTCAGTTATTATTAAACGACTTAGTTTATACTTAATAATTTACAAAATGACTAGATCGATCTTCAGTTATTATTAAACGACTTAGTTTATACTCAATAATTCACAAAATCACTAGATCGATCTTCGGTAATTACTAAACGACTTAATTTATACTCAATAATTCACAAAATGACTAGATCGATCTTCGGTTATAATTAAACGACTTAGTTTATACTTAATAATTCACAAAATGACTAGATCGATCTTCAGTTATTATTAAACGACATAATTTATACTTAACAATTCACAAAATGACTAGATCGATCTTCAGTTATTATTAAACGATATAATTTATACTTAATAATTCACAAAATGACTAGATCGATCTTCAATTATTATTAAACGACTTAGTTTATACTTAATAATTTACAAAATGACTAGATCGATCTTCAGTAATTACTAAACGACTTAGTTTATACTTAATAATTTACAAAATGACTAGATCGATCTTCAGTTATTATTAAACGACTTAGTTTATACTTAATAATTCACAAAATGACTAGATCGATCTTCAGTTATTATTAAACGACTTAGTTTATACTCAATAATTCACAAAATGACTAGATCGATCTTCAGTTATTATTAAACGACTTAGTTTATACTTAATAATTCACAAAATGACTAGATCGATCTTCAGTTATTATTAAACGACTTAGTTTATACTCAATAATTCACAAAATGACTAGATCGATCTTCAGTTATTATTAAACGACTTAGTTTATACTTAATAATTCACAAAATGACTAGATCGATCTTCAGTTATTATTAAACGACTTAGTTTATACTCAATAATTCACAAAATGACTAGATCGATCTTCAGTTATTATTAAACGACTTAGTTTATACTTAATAATTCACAAAATGACTAGATCGATCTTCAGTTATTATTAAACGACTTAGTTTATACTCAATAATTCACAAAATGACTAGATCGATCTTCAGTTATTATTAAACGACTTAGTTTATACTTAATAATTCACAAAATGACTAGATCGATCTTCAGTTATTATTAAAC